>JASDQU010438535.1:60908-93298 GCA_032191745.1 Picea mariana
AGGCCCAAGAAATGGATGCAAATATTGAGGCTAATCTTTCATCCTATAAGTTAGAACCTTGTTATTCCCCAAGATCCAAAGATGAAATCAAACAAAGAACATTACACAAAGTTGATCCCACTCAATATATTAGCGCTCCATGGAACAAAGGATTGAAGAAGATATAAATGACCTCGCGAAGAATCAAACCCTGATGATGAATAAGATAAAAATTTATAGAGATAACAAAAGAAAGCCACCAAGCCTCCTTTCAGGGGCCTTCCTCAAAGATCAAACTAAACATGGAAGACTAGGGCTCAAAATGAACAAAGGGTCCCCAAACACTCTATATCCTTCAAATTCTATAAGTCAATAAGAGACTCCTTGGTGCCTACCTTTCAGGGATTCACATTGAGAAAATGAATTCCCAAGGAATAATGGGGAACCCGATCATATGAATGTATTTTATACCACAAAATCTATATTTTCCATGTCTTCCCAAGAGTGCCTCAATATTACACCTGAACAACTTGAAGAGGGAAAGAGAGAAGCAACCAAGAGGGATAGGATGGAAATCATAAACAAAATGGATGAGGAATCAAGGGAGAAACTTAGTAAGAAGGAATTATAAGTATTCACAAGAAAAATAAGTGCACCTCAAGCTCATCCCAATGACTCTATATCCTTATACCAAGGCCCCCTCCACCATCTACAAATGATGCTCCTACTAGTTCCACTTTGCCAAATACTAGTGACATAGACTTGGATATTGACATAAATGGTGTCTTGGAAAAAAAAATGTACATGTACCTCTAACAGATACCATTAAGATTCTTGTGATGAGAAGGAAAGTTGAGAAGTTATTTAGAGTAGAAGGTGAACCTGTAGACCCTCCTATAATGTTGCAAGCTAACCACTTCATACTAGAATATGATGAGCACCCACCTTTCTTCATTTCCTTTCAAAGGAACAATAAACACTTCAACAATTGTATGCTTGAATCAGGAGAGTGTGCAAATGTCATGGCCTTGAGAGTAATGAGACAATTAGGTTTGGAAGTCACAAGGCCTTATATAAATGTCTATGGGATTGAATATAAGGTCATTCCCACACATGGTGTGATAAAGAACATGAAGGTCTTCCTTGATCGACATCTCGAGACAATTTTCTTGATGGACATTGTAGTCATAGATGTCTCATATGTTTTGGGAATTCTCTTGTCTAGAAATTTTGTTGCAACTTCGGTTAGTATGTTACAAATGGATTTGAATTATTTTATTATAACCATGGATGATGAGACTAATGCCCACCTATTGAACTTACCAATGACAAAGGATCATGTTGAATAAATTGAGCTTGACCCAGAAACTGAGGATCCCTTGGAGGAACTCCCTGAGAAATTCAAGGAGTGCCATCCATAATTTTTCCCATATGACCTCCCTTTCTCCCAAGAAGAATATTTTGATGATATAGTATGGAAAAAAAGGGAAGATTACTAGGAGAAACTAGATAGGTACAAAGACAAATAAATTGGCTCCATCAAAATATTAAATAAATATGATAAATAGTTGTTTATTAGACCAATACAACATGACATTCTTACAACATAATCCCACCCCCCTCCCTCGAAGCAATATACCAAGGTGATACAAGAAAAAATTGATCTCAAAGGAGGGGATTACAAACCAGAAGATTTGGTGTTAGAGCGGGATACAAGGAAGAGAAAACATGATACATGTAAGGAGTTTGGGAAATTTTGGCTTGGACCCTACAAGATTGAAGAAACTTGACTTCTTTAACTAACATAGATTAGTGTAGGTTAGGGAATTTTCAATATTGCATTTCATTTTGTATATATGTTGCATTGTGCATGCATGCTAGTGTAGTCTTGCATCTTCTTGTGTATACATTTCATACTCATTTGTACATAATGAATACATGTCAGGAAAATTTCACTTAATCATTGAATGTTATTGATTTATCATTTTGTAGCTAAGGAAAATTTTCTTTTCATCATGTTTTTGGATTTATTACTAATGTCAGTGGATCATATCCACTGGAAGATCATTATAAAGGGTGTTGTTGGTTGAAGTGCATGTATAATTGCAAGTCTTGGACAACCAGAGATGTTGAGGTTCTCATGTGCTTATTGTGATCACATGTCCCCATGTTGGAGCCAGATGTTACCCCCCATGCCTAGGGGTAACTAGAGGAGATCATGTTTCATGGACCACAATGGAGAGCATGATCCTAACCATGATGATGATCAACATGTCYACAAATGGAATCCCATAATCCCCCATCATTCACCTTTACACATACAAGTCAACCAAGGCTCATCACATACAAGCAACCTAGAGCTTGGGAGATGGTAATCCATTGTCACCATGAGGTATATTAGTCCTTATTTCATGAAAATTGTTGTTATTAGTTTGTTAGGCRCCATGTGAATGAGGATCTTTGGTTGAAGTTAGAAAATGTATCACTGGTTTGGGAAATTATGTCAGTTTCCTTTTTCACCTTGGTGGTCATATTTTGTTCCCTAGTCACGTGTTTCACCGTCCAGGGAATATGGATACTATTGGGGGACCCTCACAAGGGTAATTTTCTATTCCCCACCATACTTAATACTTTCCATATTGGAGCCTCTCATAGTGTACTAAAATTTGGCAATTAATCATGGTCCATTCTCTCATGAGAAGAGGGGATAAAGGCCCAAAGGTTGATTACTGTTGCTATTAAAAGAATAAGAAACTAATGATAAATAAATAAAGGAATGATCACAAGAAAGAACTAACAAAATCTAGTCCAAACTTGAGCTCTACTCTTTCAGTGCTCACCCCGATCCCAAATAGCAATGCTAAATCTTGAAACCTTATAAAGGGGACTTGAAAATATGATAAAGCGGACTAGAAGATGGTTTATAAAGGGGTTTGGAAAAAATAACACGTAAATATGGGGTAACTCAAGAGAAAGTGAACCCTCCCCAAAGGAGCTCATAGAAATGGATTAAATAACACCATGAGCCATGAAGTAAGCCCTAAAATCACATCACTATCACACTTACTCTTGAAGGGCATTTTAATTCCCTCTCACTCTCAGGACCTATCCCTCTACCTAGGTTATTTTATTTCCTGTCTAGGTGGTACACCTATTAGGGTTGGATGAAGGCCCTCCCATACTTAAACTTGTCAACTCACATGTGGTCTTAGGCAATTGTGATGCTTGAAGGGGATACTAAGGATAATTTTCTTACATGGCTTATATATTAAGTTACAACTTACTTTGCATGCTTTAAGGACTGATGTTTCTCATGAACTTTAGCTAACCATGTTTTATTCTTTGATTTTTCTTGGATGGCCCTACTATGGTTCCTTGAGGGATGTCTTGGGATTGTACCCATAACATTTTCCCTTTATTATAGGATCTTGGCACCTGTGCTGGAGAAAAATGGATCATCCAGTGACTCACCATGCTCAAACATTGGCTCCCACATCTATAGAACCCCAAACAATGAACAGATGGGCTTGGTCGGAGAATATTTAGTCGTGATGCAACACAGATGGGATGGAAGCCCCATGGGCTAGGAAGAGTATCACAATAATTATTTTGCACTAGGATCAAGGACGTTGTAGTAACATAAAGCTAGAGATGGTGCAGAGATGAGATGAATATCCCTAAGGCCTCGATGAAACACCTGGATCCTAGACCCTTTCCCTATTATGGTGATGACATCACCTTACAGGGTATTCCATAGCTAGGGTTTTATGAACATATGGGGTACTGATGACACATGGCATGATTTTCAATGAGGAGGGGCATTACTTACTCCCATCTTGCTTTCCCTAGAGACCTTAACCTCTCAGAAGTGTGGGCTATTTTGATTGTATTTTGTATTTATTGCACTTGTAAAGGCTAAATGAGGTATCTAGCCCACTTAATTTGAATTTTATGTTGTATTTGTGGACAAATTTGAGACGTTAGGCCTCATGTATAAAGGCTAGCACTTATTTCATTTTTGGATGATCATTCCTCACCTTTGTGAGATACTACCTTTGAAATTTTTAGCCCTTAGGGGTTGCTATCTCTTTCTCTCTCATGTGCTATGCTTGGAAGGATATTTTATGGATGGTTTTTGTTGATTTTGGATGGATATTTATACAATTAGGGTGAAATTATCTTGGTTTCTTAGATGAATTAAGTAAATTTCTACAATTATTGTTTATGCTATTGATGTTTATGGTGAAATTAATATTTTATTGCAATAAGTCTTGTTTGTTTAAACCCTAAGAGAGGAACATAAGTGCTTCTTCCTCTCACAAGTTAATATTTGTCTAAAATTGGTTGATTTCCCTCGCTAGGGTTAGAACCCTAAATCCCTAAAGTGCTAGCACGTTAGGATTTTATCCTTAGATAATTGATCTTTGATCTAGTTGAAGCTACAAGGAGGGAGAAAAGGTTTCTAGGGCCCAAATGTGCTTGCACCATAGAAGTCCTTATCCTCAAAATATAAGACCTAAGGACCAAATGTTATTGCACCTTAGGGCGTATATCCTACCTATTGGTTTCAAGTAGTCCAACCTTCAAGCTTGATTGGATTCAAAGACTCCATACCCTAAAAAGGCACTAATCTTCAAGCAACTCTCTTGGTTAATTGATCGATAAACTCTCTCTCTCTCTCTCTCTCTCTCTCTCTCTCTCTCTCTCAAGTATCCTAATAATTGCACTAACACTAACTTTAGTAAACTCACTAAACAACTTACTTCCGTTATAAAAGGTTTGCTACAGCCATCTAAATCACATCAATTTACCACATATGCTAATCTAAAGGTGTCTTAACTCACTTAAAAATAGCATCTAACAATTGGAAAATATTTTATTGGATGTATATTTATTTTTCATGGTCAATTATGGTATTTATGAGAATTTATTATTGTTTTTGTTACAAATTACTTATTGTTGTGTTGTGGCTCCCCACAACAACCCATTTTAAAAAATGGGTTCCCCCTATTATAAAATTTTTACAAGGTACTATATTTATACTTTATTGAAAACTTGTTGGTATGGAGAATTTGTTCATCTTTCTTATATAGTCTATGAGTCTTTCCTTTCATTATTGCCTACAGATCATAGTCAAAAAATGGCTTCTATGCTACGCCAATCATCCCTCCTTCCCAGAAATCTATCGTTTCCTCCACTTGTTGCAGGCACATGAACCCTATCATCAACTTAATCCACTCAAGGAACTTCACATTTGTGCCTTCTTTTCCTAAGTTTGAGTCAGGATCAAAATAAATCTTACATTGATCATATTCTGATAGAAACCTTTCTGATTTCCAAATTGGAAAGGATTCTATCAGAATCATCTATCTCAGAGTATCTCTCATCATAGATAAGTTTCGACACCAATTCATACATTCTAATAGCCTAGGCATACAATGTGTTAGCACTTTGTAAATCTGTCCAGCTGAATAGACAAACGATAGAGGTAATTGTTTCAACCAACTTTAGAGCTAAGGCACTAGCCTGCTCAACTCAGAGAGGGCTCTCTCGTGTCACTTGATATTTCTTTTGGAAATTGGTGGCTAGATTTGGTTTGTTTTAGGTCTTTTTAATAAAGTTGTTGGCCAAAAAGAGGAGGGACACACAGGGCTATTGAGTCAAAATTCTGAAATTGAATGAAAACAATGATCAGCGGATAGAACTCTCTAGAGGATAAAGGCTAAGTGAGGCAATGAATCTGAGTTGTAACTTGAAATTTGCAGAGTGTAAGAGGAAAGGGGAGAAAACAAGTAACTGCATCAGAGCATTAATAAAATGAATTCTGAATTAGTTAGGAAGAAATACACAGTTTGAATTTCTTAAGCCAAGAGCATCAAATGATGAATTCTGGGCCTTTAAATCTCCAATTTAAACAGAAGACAGTGTAAATGGAATTAAAGAACACAGGAAATATAAACAGTGAAGGAAGACAAAACTCATATCATAGCTATTAGAATCTTTTCATGAACAGTTCAAAATGCTTCTGCATATGTATTGAATTCAGTCTCAGAAAAATTACAATAGAGTCCAGAACCACCGGAATTGTGCCCTTGCACTTCTTCCCACCTCTAATACACTCAGAACCTCTAACACTTATACCATTCGAGTTCCTTCAGTGTGCAACCGGTTACAATAAATGAAATGAAACGTTTCAGCTTCTACAATGATTACAAATGACAGTTTAAAAAAAAAAATGTTTCATGATCCCTGCAAATTCCTCTGACACTCCAAATTCCTCTGACACTCCAGCTCCTTCCGCTGCCACGTTCTATTTGAAATTTCACTCATCCTCTTTCAAATATAATTGAATTTATACATATTCTCATTAAACATTTTGGAATAATATATTTGAAATAAAAATAATTCCCAAATATTTTCTATCCTGGAGAATTAAATTTCCATAGTTTAATTCATGCCCATGGTCTTTAAAACCATGTCTTGTTTTGCCCAATTCACCATTCACTGTAAAAAAACATTTTACTGTGTAATGTTTTTCCAATTTACCGTTTCACTGTGGAAAAAACATTTACTGTGTGTTTTTCCAATTTACCGTATTTGGAAAAATACCTTTTATCTTCTTCTTTTACTTTTGTAAATCTTTGGATAAAGAATTATCCAAGTTTTAAATCTTTTGCATGGAAATAACATTAATGTGTAAAACTTAAATCTTACCTCCCTAAAACGAGAAATTTCTTTTGTTGGAAATCCCATAATCATTATGGAAATGATAGTGATTCCATAAATTAAATATTGGATTAAATATTAATATAAATATTTTAATATAAAAATATTTATATTAATAATAATCATTTTTCCAATTTTTTAAAGACTTTGGGCATATGAGGCTTTAACACATGACTTTGTGGATAGGACAAGGGTGCTTAATAAAATGAATATTTTTTATTTTCAACGGAAATATGAAAATAAGGGTAAAAATGAATGAAGTGATGGAACTAAGGGAATTAGATAAGCATTAAGACTAGGTATAGGTTTGGGATATTTGTCAAATTTTTGACTTATGGAGGACATGAATATTTTGGATGATCAGTAAGGATTTAGGTGATGGGAGCTTGATGGAGTTGGTGAAAAAGTTTGAAATTCTGAGTGGAAAAATAGCATAAGGACAAGACACTTTGGGAAAAATTGATACAAATTAGAAGGTGATAACACAATGTATTCTTTAGTGATCTACATGGAAAATAATTGTTGGTCAAGGATAAACATTAAAGTTCTAAATCTGGCAGTTGACCTAACTCATGCAAAGATAATATTATGACTTGGAATCTTGGGATTAGTCATCAACCCAGTGAATGACACTTGCACAACTATTTATCTCCTTGTCTTTCGAGATAACACATTTTTCAATAAACAAAATATACCTTTGATACCATCTTCGTCGAGGTCCTAGCATTTTTGGGGTCTATTGAACTCTAAATTATAAACTTCGATGGCATACCTTAAAGTCTTAACAACACTCTGAGGTTGATATGTAGATCCAGGTTAAAAAGGGCATAAGCTTTTGATACCCTACCATCAATGTCTACATCAACCTGAGTATCGATTACCTCCAACGAGATGACTCTGATGGGCCCACCTATTACCCCAACTACACTCCTATTGTATCAGAATGCAACCCTAGATGAGATATGGAAGATTCTTTGATCCATTTCTTTCGGAGCACAAATGATTTGTGAACTTTCCCTATCTAATGGAAATGACTCTGATAGCCACTTTTTTCAAATCTATGCCTCCCCCATGATTCTAATACACAGATTCAGACACTCTAACCTCTCAAATCGCATTAATGGTGAGATTGTGTTCATATTTTGAAACGGTCCTCATACACTAGTTGTTAAACACACAATTAAAATGATTCATTGCATTTGAAATAAGCCTAAACCCTATTTTACACTCTATCTTCATTTTTAAGCTAGTAAAGCATTCTACCTCCTTATTATCTCTATATTACTCTAAAACCGTCTATTTCGACTAAATTGTAGGTATTACATTTTTTTCTAAAATTACTTATATCCTTACAATTGCCTCATTATTTTCATTAAATTAATTCATGTGATATAAGATATGGACAACATTTCAACATGGTAAGTCAGAATACTAGGAGATCCAAGGGCTCCATCTACTTTCAATCAACCTACGGTCCCAAAACTTATTCTCGCCAAACAAAGGTTCTGGTAACATATACTACCCATCACACTAGTGAAGACCAAAATCTTGGATATGGCGAGATTTATAGGATTTTCAATGCTGGAGATTTTTCTCTAAAGGACGAAAACTTGGAAATATACCAAAGCATACAAAAAAGTAACATTCACCTAGTGGTTGCTCGTTCGGCCCTATTTCCTTACAACGAAGAAGCTTAGTGGTTCTTTAAGCAGTTCAACCCGAACAATGCAACCATCACAAGAAAACATGGAAGGAGAATAACATCTCTGAGGCCTAAGGATATCATCACGAGGTACCACCTACCCACACCGGCATGTGCTCTCAATGAGTCATTCTTAAAAAAATTTGCTCAAAGCAATAAAGATCCAGCTAAATTAATAAAATATTGGTTGGTAGATGAGGACAAGACTCTCAAGCAGGGACAAAAGCTAGTCACCACATAGGAATTCAAATCACCATGTAAAATTTTGGTCGCTATGTTGAACCAATTATATGGTGAAGAAAAGAGCATGCATTTTCGGAAAAATTGGCTACCCTTGACCCATACCATCGTTAAACATGACATGTGTTCAATTGGGCAGATATCTTGGATTTCAACATATGTCTCCACATGAAAAATATTCTAGGTATGAGAAATCCTTGCCTTTATATGTCATCCTACCTGATTGATGCCATTTGTTCCTCTATGCAATTTATTGATCTCAGGTGGATCTTGAACCAATACCAACAACTTGTGCATGTGTATTGCTCTGAATTATGGAACATAAATTACAAAAGGTATTTTTATGATATATGTAACTACTTCCTCACCCCTGTTTATATCATAATTTATGAGTTCCCAAGGCACATAATCTCTATCGAAGCTAGGACTGGAATGAAAGCGGTAGCAGACTGGTATCTTCGAAAATAATACTCGTACATCAGGGTGTATGGTACCACTGGGGCCCCAAATATTTTACCTTACTTTGTCCCAGACCATCTTCTAATGAGAGAAATCGCCTACCAAACCATGGGAATGGGGGTTACCTCTCTTCTCTTGAGAAGTAGCAAAAAACTATGGCCTTTGTTTCCCATCCACATAGAAAATTACACCTTGTCTAATGTCCCCCATGCTAGAAAAGAAGAAAAATCCCTACAATATGTATGCATATGCCTTGGAGAACCAAAATTTCATGACCCACATGAACTTGCAGTTGGCCACGTCATATCTATAGGTATCACCCATCCAAATATACATGTGGTTGATTTTGAGGAATACAGAATCAAAGGAGTTATTTTCTATGAAGAAGTTTTACAAAAACTACATAATGATGCTGCCAAACAAGAGCTAGAATATGAGAAAGAAGCAATGAAGAATATTACACTGGACTAGTTTCAAAGACTATTGCAAGAAGAGAAGAATAAATTAAACACCAAAGAACAAGAAAAGATCAAAAGGGTAGAAGATTTAGAGAAAAAGAGATTGTGGGTTGATGAAGTAGAGGCCAAATGATTATTTGAAGAGATCGAGGCTAGAAGAAAATTAGAGGAGCAGTTGAAACAACAAAAATTATATGAATTGAGCAAAACCCCAGGCATCCCATCAACTCCCAATCTCGGCAAGGTGAAAATTTCATCCCTGGAATACACTCCTCTCAATGTCATCCTAGGTGACTCTACCCACTCTTCACAAATTCCAAGTTTTGAAAGTACTATAGTGGCCATTGGAGACTACTACTATGATGACAGAACAAAAAACATTGAAAAGAGGTCAAACAAGAGGAAAATGGGAGAATATACCAAGTCCATATCATCTGTACGGARGGTTGTGGAATGGATATTTAGGCCTAACCCAAAAGAGAATGTTGTGCAAGTAAATTCTACCCTCCATACATTCGCATGATTAAATTCCTCATCTATTCTTGAGGTTACCAACACCTTAGGTATAGCCTGAACCAGAATTGTTATCACCAAAAATTTKCTCATACAAATATAGACAACGGATGAAGAAACGATCAACAAAAATACAACATACAACCAATAATTACAAGAGGATCACAATCAAGTTGKCCAGATAATCACAAAACTATGCAAAAAGACCTTGAATTTTCATGCACATTCAACAAAGATAGTGCACGCACATCCACGTGGGCTAACACAACATACAACGTGCACATTGTGTGCTCCACATGACTGACAATCAAGCATCCTATGTGGATGTAGAAATGATGCATTGATGATTTTGGTCGGGCCTCAACCACTTATAGGATGAAGTGGATCTCGCCCATACCCCAAAATCACCCTAAACTTCTACCTTGGGATCACTGAAAGGATGGGAGGTACCTCCAAAGTCCTCCCCATTCACATTTGAATCTAGTTGTGAAATATCTAGCCATCCTCCTATAAATAAAGGATCATTGTATGAAAAAAAGGAAGAAGTTTATTGTAGTATTATGTTGTTCAAATCTTCTTGGAGAAGCCATAGTTTCTCTCAAGAAGATTTTGAGCAAGTATAGCAAAGGAAAACCTTTCCACCTCTTGGGAATATTTTTCCATACATTTCTTCACCATTTTCAATTTGGAATAGGAGAGAAAAATCTCTACCTTTAGGGATTCAAGGGCCCTCCCTTAAGAAGAATAGGGGATTCACAAATCCCACATTTCTCCTCTTAGTGTTCACAAATTCAGAAGACTAGTGTCTTTTGGATACCAACTCTTTTTGTTCAATGTCTTGCATCTCTTATTGATAGTTGTTTAATTCGTGTTTCTTTGTTTACCATTTTATTTTTATTTTATATATATTTCATTGTTTGTAGGCCTACTAACCTACTAACCATTTTTCTATGTTGTTTATCTAGTCCAACTAAGCAATCAAAGATCCTCTTTTTGCTCACCCAAGTGATTAAAGGAACCCAACAGTTTGGAAACCATATTGGGGACTGGGGATCAAATTCCTCCCCCTTTGAACTCTTAGACCTTCTATTCTCATGTTCTGGTGTTTGCAGGGTCCAAAACCGACTCAATCTACCCTTCAGACACTGCAATCTAGCCCTTTGTTAGAGGATTTCATTTGAAATTTTTGGCCCGCCATTTTCCTGTGTGCACGTGGGTTCGGGAAAAACAGTCGTGCGGTATGCGTGAAACCGTGCATCTTCTTGTTTTTCATTTCACACGGTCTGCGCTCTTTGCACGTCTGTCTTTGCATAAAGCCACACATAAGCTCTTTTTCACCACATTGTAAGGGATTTTGAGGGTGAGTTTCTTTCCCGTAGCTTAGATTTATTTTATGCACTCTATAAATTCCATAACAAGTAGGCTTGAGATTTATTCTTGCATAGATAACTTAGTCACACATAGACTTCTAGGGGGATTAAAAATAACCATAGTATCTTTTGATTTCCTTGGTTGCCACATGGATGGCTTAAAGTTTAGCATTTGAATTTCAGTAAAAACTTTTTCTTTTACAAAAACCTCACATTAATTCGGGACTAGAAGGTTATTAAGACAATCTAGGAGTATGCTCTTTCCTCGCACCCTTGTGTGAACTTGGAAATCATAAGAATATATTTATTGTTCAAGAAAACTCCATCTCCCTTTAAAATCAACCATTTTAGGAGAGGCCAATACCTCTTAACTTGTTTTTGAAACATAATCTCAAAGAATTGTAAGGGCTCATACATGCCGACATGTACACAATCATAGGATAGTTTCAAATTCTTAGAGTAAATCACTTAGGAAGTATAAAGCATTGTAAGGGCCCACACATGCCCACATGTTCACAATCTAGGAATAGTTTCAAAGCTTTCTTAGATAAGATAACATTATAGGGAGATTAAATCTCAAGAGTAAGGAATCACATTTCCACCATGCTAGTTACCTAGGGCTTTGTCAATTTTTGCAAGGATTGTTTGTGAAATGTAGTAAGTTATAAGTAAGCAACAGTTGTAAAGGACCAAGCGATGTCCACATGCCAAAATTTTCTCACTTAACTTATTAAAAAATCATCACTCACCATCACTTCTTTCACACATCACATATTCAAAATATTTTTTTCATTAGATACTTGAAACCATAGTATGCTCTTCCCACGCTCATAAGCGATTTGGGAGGATCAAAAGGGATTCATTTATTTAGTAAAAATATTTTTGTGCACACCATTTTTAAATCAATGAGGTTGGCCCAAGACTACAAACTCACATCCCATTCTCACATCCTAAAACAAACAATAATCAACCCACTTATAACCTCCATGGGAGGAACACAAAATAATTTGGTAGTCTAAGTTATGATTTTGGGGATCGACATCCAAATAAATCCCCATCATCATTTTTTCATTGAAACTTAGAAATTTGAAAAATAGGTTACCAAAATCCTCCCAATCAATCATTCATATGCCATAAGGTAGGGAGACACCCGTGAAGGGTCGAAGGCTGAGGTTCAGTTGTTCTGTGCATGCCTCCTTGGGTCACCAACCCCTAGAAAGCATCCATCCAATGACCGATTTCTGAGGCTGAAAATATAAATGTTGTGCTTGATCGAGGTGACTTAGTGGCCAAATCTTGGGTTTTATCTACCCAAGGTGGAGGTAGTGGGATGAAATCACACCTCAATCATATTTTGAACGATTGTTGGGAAATATCCTCAATACTTCTGGGATATGACCCCTTCACCTCTCTTTATAAATGATTGTTCATCCCTTCACTAGTATCTCCTCAAGTGGGTTTCAACCCCACTATCGAGTGATTTTTTGTAGGTCCAGTGCTATTTCAAAGGAAGTAAATTACGTCGGATACAACACGTGCATTTGCTTTTGATATTCCCCCATGCAGATTAAAAAAAATAACCAAACTACCAATTACATTGTTTTTATATGTATGATTGTCACCAATATTTGATTACATGCAATTTATGAATGCATTGTTTTGGTAATTTGTAAAGAACTTATTCTATCATTTCTTCTCATCACCACCATCACACATCCACAATTTTGGGAGGTATCTCCCACTTGACTAATACATCAGCACAACCACCACATACACCAGTCAATGCTATAGCTCTAGGATCTACATTGCTCGGATATACCTTGCTTGGAATCACTATCCAGAGCAATTCACCTACTAGTCCTCCACCACAAGGAGGAGGAACTCAAACTTCATCACAAGGTACAAATTCCCAACCATCCTCACAAGGAACATTTTACCAACCATCACATACCATGGCTGGTACTCCCCCATCCATGCCATACTTGGCATCTCTCAATATCCTGGATTTGACCAAACTAACAAACTATCCCATATTACATGACCCCACTTGATCAAATATGCCCACTAAGCTACCTTCTTATATTCCCAAATTCAAAGGAAATCCTAGAGAAGACCTTGCCAATCACATTATGTATTTTCACTTGTGGTGTTCTTCCAATAGCATTATGGAATATTTTGTTCTCTTATGACTGTTCCAATGAACTCTCATTGGTCCCTATACTAAGTGGTATGTGGATGAGAAAGTTGGGTCCCACTCAACCATTGAGTCATTGGTGACAGCCTTCGTATCCTTCTTCCAACTCCCAATGCTCCATGACACCAGTTTCGATATCCTATCAGAATTCAAAAAAACCTCGACCATCCATATAGCCGATCACATCCATGACTGGAAAAGAAGAAGAAGTATTTGTAAAGAAGATACCACCCCACAACAACTAGATGGGTTCCTCAAATCACTGTCCCTCTCCTCACTAAGGATGTTTCCACTACTTTTCCTCAAACTGAATACGAGGCCATCACCAAGGCCCAACAATTTGACATAATTTACTCTCAATCAGTGTACCTTTATACCGTATTACCTTATTATCCTCTCCCTCTACCATTTGGTCAAGACAAACCGGGAACATCACACATTGTCGATGGGTTGATTGGGTCCATGGCCCATACTCACCCACATGCTCAACCGGTACCCACGTTTGGGGCCAATCCATACCAACCACCATATGGGGTAAACCCATACTACCCTCCCCCACCACANCCCCCCCTCCAATCATGGTACCACAAGTACCTGCACCAACCATTCACCTAGTACCTGTACAACAGGAAGTACCTTTTCCATCCACAACATATACTCCTAACCCTATGGGAGGCAGCTCCACTTCATACAACCGGTATGGACCTCCCCATGGTAACCCTTACTATCCCTTCCCTGGTCCTCCTCAACTTGTTTCCCTCACACATGGCCAGCAATAGGGAGGGGTAAATTTTATCCAACCTTATCATATTCAACAAGTTCAATCTTTTTAACAATTGAATACATCTAATCCCCCTCATCAACCCAACAACAACTAGAAAAAGGGAAAGAATAGAAACCAAGGACAAGGAAAAGGGGCAACCCCCGATAGACGAATCCCCTAACAGGGGGAAACCAAAACTAGGATAACAAAAATCCCCAAGGGGGGAATACCAATGGACAACCTTGCCAAGGAAGGAATAATAACCTTCGAACCAATTTCCCATGTGCATTATGCAGAAATTACAGCCATTACACCCATCATTTTCCCCAAATGGGTGATTACAAATGAATGAATGAAGCTATGAATCTCCCATGCCCTCTTGCACCCAAAGGGTCACAGAAGGTACCTCCATAATACATGCCACCACCACCACTAGTGGTTTTGAAAAATTCGATCCCTCACCAAGGTGTCATCAACACACAACCAAATATTTCCCCCCGCCTACAACAAAAAGGACATTTCCCTCAACCCGACCAACCACAAACCAATAATTCAACAGATCACAACATCGTCCTCACCATAGAAGAGGAAATCCTCTTACAAACTTGTAGCTGCCAATAAGGCATACCATCATAATCCACCCCCCACCACCTCTAATTCCCCCCAAGTATCATTCAAGAAACCTATAATGATTCCTTGTCCTAACACTAAAGCCACCACCCAAATTCCTCGTGCACCACTACGCAAGAACATGCATAACCCACATGTCTGGGCTTCCCATAGCTACAACCTTGTTGATGACCTTGCACAATCACCCGCTGCCATGTCAGTACTTGAGGTTCTTTAGATATGTCCTTCCAAAGAAAGTCTTTTATTTCACAATTGGGAGTAGTAGACCCGGTATATACCCATCTAATCACTTTCGACTTAGACAAATCATATCCATGTCTTCCATCTCTAGGTGCCTTCCAAATTCCTATCTGAATGAGAAACATCACCATCCATAATTTCATCATTGATGATGGGGAATCCACTTGCATCATGTCCAAACACGTATGGAAACATATGGGATCCCCCAAGTTAGTCCCCTCAACCATCCCCCTCCGAGTGTATGATGGGAAACCTTCCCAACCAAAAGATATTTACCAAAATCTCCCCATATAATTAGGGGAAAAACTATCCTCAGTGATATTGAAGTTATAGATGCCCAACTAGACTACAATATCCTTTTCAGATGAAGCTACATGTATGCCATGCAAACATTAGCATCTTCTATATTTTGAACCATGTTCTTCCCTCACAATGGGAAGATCACCATTATTGACCAACTGGCTCGTTATGAACCTAATAAGTCAGGGCACATCGATAACTTCCTTCCCCTTATCCATTCGAGAACTCACCTTTTACCCATGGTAGATGTTGGACAAGGAATATTTCACAACCTGTCCCTAATTGGTTCATACCAAGGATACACCCCTCCCACCCCAAGTACAAATCAAGTCTGCATCGTTACCTTATATGGAAGAGATATTTCTGATGAACATCCCCTAAAGGAATCATCGAACCCCATCCCTACTTCAACACCATAAGCTCTCCCTGAGAAACCCCCCTTATATTCTTCGCCAAAAGAATTATCCAACAACCCTCCCATGATGGGCTAACTCCCTATTTGGAAAACAGTCCCATAGGCCATTACCCAAATACCCTTCTTTTACACTCCCCCTCCCCCTGTCGGAGTAACATCATACCAGGTTGTTTCTACTCTCACCTTACCAAATATGGTGATATCCATCCTTGTATCATACCCCGAATCACCAAATATGGTACCATGCTTATCTCTCCCACCTCAACCTGTGACTTCAGGTCTGCAACCAGTAGCTCAACCACCCACTCACCCAACCGATCACATAGTTGGGGGAAATATTACCACTACATGAAACCCAAATACTCACAAAGGGGAAACACCGCTAGCCAACATGGCACTAGGAGAAATAAACACCCTACTCTCCCTTCCCCACCATGCATCCCACCCCCATGTGCACTTTGTGATACCATTGGAAAACCCACCCACCTTTGCCCTGCATTTCCTGAATTACGCAATCTCATTCAACTTCCCAAACTATCACCTCTACTCCCTACCCCTGCAACATCACTGACCCTAGAAGAATCCTCTTCTACAAATACAAAAGGCCTACATACCAACCATGCATGCACCCTATGTGGTGAGTATGGTCATTACACACATCATTTCTAGACTATCCCTATCTATCGAGAGACTCTGAGATCGGCAAGACAAACACCAATGCTAGAACCCGCTCAAGATACCCACATTACTACTAACACACAAAACATTTACTATGTCTCCACCTTAGTAAATGATCATTTGTGACACCCATGTGCATTATGTTACTAGATGGATCATTACAGATATCTATTCTCACTCATTATCGAGGGATGAACATGCCAGAGGGATTCCATCCCACCCATTACACCACAAGTACAACCCTCTATGGATCAAGCTTGAACAATCCCCATCCTAGAAATCACAACATACCCCCTCCAAGGCCCAACCTCCTTACTTTGACCCTACTAGACATATCCATTCTACCAAGATGCGTAGACTTCCCACCAAACCCCCGAAACTCCCCCATAACACCCGTTTACAAGATTCCCCCTCCCCCATATCATCCTACATCTGATTTGTATATGGATATTTGATTCATGACATCTAGTGAAGTATCTCATCCCCCCCATAGGTCCATCCACTTTGGATTTGAATTATGAGAGCCAATCATCATCTCACCCGCCTTCCATAGATAATTCTTACATTATTCCCACAAATCTCACCTCCTCGGTACAACCTACCGCGGACTCCTTATACTCCTTCATCTTTCAATATGATGAAGACATTCTAGAGGTTCTATGTGCACCAGACTATCCATGGGATGTATTTCACCATCAATCCTTTTTCCTCGCTCACAATGCCTTTCAACCACACTCATATGCCCTAGTATGTGCCATTGAAGCTAAGGATTTCATCCCCCCTGGCCATGTGGACTAGTTCAAAAATCCAATACTCGCACCCGATGCTTTTGAAGAAGGAAATATGGAAAACATCTCCCCCACAATTAAAATATACATCTCCATCAAACCTAATGTAGTGGAATAAATCACTCTCGGTGTTGCATGCTCTCTCGAAGAAATCATAGTGTATAAGGCCCTCTTCCAAGAATTTTGGGACGTTTTCGCATGGTCCTACATAGAGATGCCTAAATTAGGCCCAACCATTGTGGAACACCATATCAACACATGGCCTGATATTACCCCCGTCCAACAAAAGAAATGACCACTTCACCCTTCCAAAGATATGGCCATCAAAGCCAAAATCGATAAACTGCAAGCCACTGGCTTCATCTACCCAATAGCCTACACATCATGGGTTTCCAACCCAGTCCTTATCAATAAAAAATAGGGCACTATTAGGGTGTGCACTGAATTTTGTGATTTCAATCAAGCTTGTCCCAGAGACATCTTTCCTACACCATTCATTGACCAAGTCATTGATGCTTGTGTCTGTCATGAATTTTTGTCACTCATGGATGGATTTTTCAGCTATAATCAGATTCAAATTCACCATCTGGATCAGTACAAAACCACATCCCTTGTTTTTATCCACACCCATGGATTCTTATGCTTACTATGGCATGATTTCATGTTTCAATGGGACCAACATGCTCAAGATGCATTTGATTTTATCAAAGAAGCACTCATCAAAGCACATTTAGTTAGTCTGCAAGATTATGATAAGGATTATATCCTGGACCTGTCCGCCTATGAAGTTTCAGTTGTAGGAGTGCTTGTCCAAGTAGGAAATGATCAACTTGAACATGTCATATACTATATTAGCAAATATATATCAAGGCCCCCTCTCAAATACAATCATGAGGAGAAGATTTCCCTTGTTGTTTTCCTCACAGTCCAGAAGTTGTGTCAGTACATCCTGCTCCGCACTACCACAGTCACAGTTGATTCCAACCCTATGCACTATCTTCTTAGTCGCTTCCAGATCAATGGAAAATTTTCCCTCGGGATTGTCATCCTCCAAGAATATGATCTAGAGTTCACTACTCCCAAAAGAAAAAAAATCCCTCATCTTAGCAGAACTCATGGTTGACTTACCATCCAACTCATCTTACCCCCCTGCCAATGAAAACTTCTCGGATGAACATTTATTCTTCATTTCATCCGATGACCCATGGTACGGATATATTATTGTCTATCTCTCAACACAAAATTTTGGCCCTCACATCTCCCGAGATGACCATCGTCGAATCTGTCACCAAGCCTCATGCTACCTCCTCATAGGAGACATGTTATACCATATGGGCATCGACACCATTCTCCAACAATGCCTCACCATTGAGGAAGCAGACAAAGTGTTTAATGATTGTCACAATGGTGCATGTGGAGTTCACCTATCTGGCATGTCCACTGCAAAAAAAATAGTTCAGGATGGTTACTTTTGGCCCACCCTATTCCATGACTGCAGTCAAGCACTGTGACAAGTGTCAATTATATGCACACAAATCCCAAGCACCACCTGGACTTCTCCATCCAGTTATCACCACCGACCCCTTGTGTAAGTGGGGCATTGATTTCATGACTTGCAACCCCCCATCCAACAATGGGAACAAGTATATTGTAGTCATTATCGACTACTTTACAAAATGGGAAGAAGCCATGCCCACCTTCAACAATACAACAGACATGGATGCTCATTTTTTTTTCAATCATGTCATTTCATGTTTTGGAGTTCCCCTCCAACTAGTGTCTGACCACAACAAACATTTCAAGAATGAATTTTTCACTGAGCTCTCTACCAAACTAGGCTTTACTCACGAGTTCACATCCCCCTACTACCCACAGTCCAATGGGAAAGTCGAAGAAGTCAATAAAGTCCTCAAGACAATGTTGTAGTGAACAATAGATAAGTATAATACCAACTGGCATCACATGCTTTTCTCGGCCTTATGGGCATATCTCACAGTAGTAAAATATGCCACCAGTTTCACACCTTTCCATCTCATTCATGGGGTGGAAGTTTTCCTCCCTATCGAATGAAAAATACCTACTCTATGCACCGCAATCAATATCCTCCCAGGTACAACTCCCATCAAGCAATGACTGATTGTTCTTAAATATCTCAATGAAGATTGATGATCCTCTCTACAAAACAATGAAGCAGCCAAGAAACGGTCCAAGGCCATCTTCGATCATCAACTAGCCCTTTGTTCCTTTACCAAAGGATACCTAGTACTAGCCTATGATATTACCTATGACACCCTTGGCCACATATAATTTGAACCACTTTGGTGGGGTCCCTATATCGTTCGTCATTTCCTTACCAAAGGTGCCCACATTATGGCTCATCCCAAAGTAGACACACTCAAGGACCCTGTCAACGGGTTATACCTGAAGAAATTCTACCCTTAAGTGTAGCCACTCTACCTTAGGTTCTTCTTACATTTCCCTAATGTTTTTAGTCTTTTTTAACACCTCGCCCTATCACAACATAGGTCTAATCCTTTTTCCTTGTTTCGACAGATGAATCCTCCATTCACTTACCACATCAGGTATGCTGATGATTCTAATCATTGGACTTGAAATCTCGCTTCAACATCTTGGGCCATTTACACCTCAGATCATGTATTACTTCACTCCAGTGGTATATGCCTCGGGCTTGCCACCAAAAACTAAGCTGAATACGCCACTATCATTGGCCTTCTCTCGGAGGCTAGTCACCTCCATATTCATCACTTAAGCATCCTCTTGGATTCCCAGCTCATCGTCTTGCAGTTGGACAATGTGTATTGCATCCATGATCCATACTTATACCGCAAGTAACTTCCAGTGAAACTTCTATCATGAAATTTTGATTCAAACACATTTACTCATATTACTAGAAGCCTAAACCAGTTTGTATATCATATGGCTAATCAAGTCCTAGATTGGCATTTATCACATTAATATACATTAAACAATCATAACATCACACATATCATCAAAATGTATACTCATATATAGATCAATGATATCATACATGTTTCTAATACACAAATATAACTCACCTTAGCCCCACGACTAGGCCCCATGTCCAAAAATGTACCCTCAATACATACAAAATGGGATTTCACAGAATCCTATGCATCATAAAAGATTGGTCCATGCCCATACATGCAACAACCCCTTTGGATCCCTTACCTCTAAAAAGTCACCATTCGGTGGGTCCGCTGTTGGATCTCCGCCACTCATGGGATCCCTCAACCCCCCACCAGGGTTCACCTCCCTCGTCAGTATGTGGCCAGTCAATGTCACTCTTGCCACCATCACTCATCATACAATAGACCTCCAGCCAGGGTCCCCACCTGTACGCTACTCTAGTATATTCTCTTCGCGGATATGCGACCATCTGTCCTCCAACACTCCATCCAAGACTGTCTCCAGATGCCTCCGCAAGTCCTCCACCTCACGAACCATTGTCGCCATGTCATATATTACCTGGGCATGTGAAAGAAATTCTACCCTTAAGTGTAGCCACTCTACCTTAGGTTCTTCTTACATTTCCCTAATGTTTTTAGTCTCTTTTAACACCTCGTCCTATCACAACATATGTCTAATCCTTTGTCCTTGTTTCGACAGATGAATCCTCCATTCACTTACCACATCAGGTATGATGATGATTCCAGTCATTGGACTTGGAATCTTGCTTCGACATCTTGGGACATTTACACCTCAGATCATGTATTTCTTCACTCTAGTGGTATATGCATCGGGCCTGCCACCAACAACCAAGTTGAATACGCCGCTATCATTGGCCTTCTCTCAGAGGCTAGTCACCTCCATATTCGTCACTTAAGCATCCTCTTGGATTCCCGGCTCATCATCCTGCAGTTGGACAATGTGTATAACATCCATGATCCATACTTATACCGCAAGTACCTTCCAGTGAAACTTCTATCATGAAATTTTGATTCAATCACATTTACTCATATTACTAGAAGCCTAAACCAGTTTGTAGATCATATGGCTAATCAAGTCCTAGATTGGCATTTGTCACATTAAAATACATTAAACAATCATAACATCACACATATATACCAAAACATCAGAAGCATCATAATCAAAAGGTATACTCATATATAGATCAATGATATCATACATGTTTCTAATACAAAAATATAACTCACCTTAGCCCCACAGCTAGGCCCCATGTCAAAAAATGTACCCTCAATACATAAAAAAAAATGGGATTTTACAGAATCCTATGCATCATAAAAAATTTGGGCATGCCCATACATGCAAAAAACCCTATGGATCCCCTACCTCTAAAAAGTCACCATTTCATGGGTTTGTTGTGGATCTCT
The DNA here is from genome assembly GCA_032191745.1 of Picea mariana. Lineage (NCBI taxonomy): Eukaryota > Viridiplantae > Streptophyta > Pinopsida > Pinales > Pinaceae > Picea > Picea mariana. The sequence continues at coordinate 82,737 of JASDQU010438535.1, forward strand.
GCCACCTGTGGGATCCCTCGCCCCCCCACCAGGGGTCACCTCCCTCGTCAGTATGTGGCTAGTCAATGTCACTCTTTCCACCATCGCTCATCATACAATAGACCTCCATCCAGGGTCCCCACCTGTACGCTACTCTAGTATATGCTCTTCGCAGATATGCGACCATCTGTCCTCTGACACTCCATCCAAGACTACCTCCATATGCCTTCACAAGTCCTCCACCTCACGAACCATTGTCGCCATGTCATATATCACCTGGGCATGTGCAAGAAATTATACCCTTAAGTGTAGCCACTCTACCATAGGCTCTTCTTACATTTCCCTAATGTTTTTAGTCTTTTTTAACACCTCGCCCTATCACAACATAGGTCTAATCCTTTGTCCTTGTTTCGACAGATGAATCCTCCATTCACTTACCACATCAGGTATGCTGATGATTCCAATCATTGGACTCAGAATCTCGCTTCGGCATCTTGGGCCATTTACACCTCATATCATGTATTACTTCACTCCAGTGGTATATGTCTCGTGCCTACCACCAACAACCAAGTTGAATACACCATTATCATTGGCCTTCTCTCGGAGGCTAGTCACCTCCATATTCGTCACTTAAGAATCCTCTTGGATTCCCAGCTCATCATCCTTACTTAGTTGTACAATGTGTATCACATCCATGATCCATACTTATACCGTAAGTACCTTCCAATGAATTTTTATCATAAAATTTTGAGTCAATCACATTTACTCATATTACTAGAAGCCTAAACCAGTTTGTAGATCATATGGCTAATCAAGTCCTAGATTGGCATTTATCACATTAACATACATTAAACAATCATAACATCACACATATATACCAAAACATCAGAAGCATCATCATCAAAAGGTATACTCATGTATAGATCAATGATATCATACATGTTTCTAATACAAAAATATAACTCACCTTAGCCCCATGGCTAGGCCCCATGTCCAAAAATGTACCCTCAATACATACAAAATGGGATTTCACAGAATCCTATGCATCATAAAAAATTGGGCCATGTCCATACATGAAACAACCCCTATGGATCCCCTACCTCTAAAAAGTCACCATTCGGTGGGTCTGCTGGTGGATCTTCGCCACCCGTGGGATCCCTCGCCCTCCCACCAGGGGTCACCTCCCTCGTCAGTATGTGGCCAGTCAATGTCACTCCTGCCACCATCTCTCATCATACAATAGACCTCCAACTAGGATCCCCACCTGTATGTTACTCTAGTATATGCTCTTTGTGGATATGCAACCATCTGTCCTCCGACACTCCATCCAAGACTGCCTCTAGATGCCTTCGCAAGTCCTCCACCTCACAAACCACTATCGCCATGTCATATATCACCTGGGCATGTGCAAGACTCATCCTAGGATCCTATGATGGCCCTACCCCTAGGTAATCATATCTTCAGTGCCTCCTCACCCAACCCTCAGCCTCTTGCTCCTCCTTAACAACCCATTCAAACTTAGCGTCTCGCCCGTTGGGCCTAATATCTTCATAAACACACAAAATTTTGTATCGGTATTTCCGACATCAAAGTATCTAAATCAAAGAATATCTAAATACACAAAATACAACAAACTCACCTCAGTGATCCCATAGCTCATCGACCAGTAGAAGAATATTTGGGTGATGATGGAAATCAAGTCCGTGGTATGGGAAATCCAGAACAACCTGTGGGGTCTGCCGCTAGACCCCCTCAAAATTGGGTGTGAAGTAATAACCCACCTTTCCACCACACTGGAAAGGTAGCAATTGTGCCCACCTCATCAATCAAGGGTCGTGCAACGACGACAGATCTAAAATCACTCTTGGATGTAGGAGAATCACCCTCTCCAGGATGAACGCACATAGCACAGACCCAAAAGAAAAATCTCTTCTCTTAAAAATGACACACACGTCAAGCTAAGATACCATGCAGGCCTACATCACGCAAGTCCAGGCATACATACGACCCTCCATCACTCACTCCATGATCACCATATGTGCCCCAGATATGCATTGGGTCCCCAATGACCCAAAAATCCTCACAATCATCGCACAAAAAACCTACATCTCCACCGAGTCAATAGAAACTATACTAATAGATCCACTACTCATAATTGCAGTCCCTAAACAATTTTGTTCGGCCATCGCTACTATCGTAACCTTCGATGGAATCTTTGGTTGCATTGGTAACTCTGTGCACCCTGAAAATGGAGCCCAATGATAAAATAGATTTCAATGTTAGTCGTAATGTGGAGATCACACCCCCGCACCTCAAACAACTTCCACTCTAGCTGCCACATCATGATGATAAACTCTAATAAGGCCTCCTACGAACGGACCAGTGAACAACCGAAAAACCACAGCAAGTTGGCTCAGGCCAAATGACGTTGAATGCGGGGATAATCCCCCACATCCCTATGCAAAGCCTCCTAATCCCTCTCATGCCACTGAATCAACATACTAACCATACACTCAGTCACCTACACCAAATCCAACAAAATTGAATTTGTTTTTTCTCCCCATGAAAAACACAATCAATCACAAAAAAAAAAAATCATCAAAATTTCCTACCCATGCGGCTATACCCCCTACAACCACACACATTTTTGCGGTTGTGTCTCTTATATTCATGCTCATTAGTGCGAATTTCCATTCCATAGTTGCACAGTTACCACACAAAAAACCCAATGACAGTCATCCAAGGCATGCGCGGCTGTACTCTAGACAGTCACGCACATGTGCATGATTGTTCCTTTAATAGTCGTGCACATTCACACAACTATTCATTTAACATTCGTGCTCATCCCACACCCCCTCCGCGTGGTAAAAAAAATGATACCCGTGCACATGTGTGCAGGAGATATTTAGATAGCCACACATTCTATGTGCAGCTATATCAATATTACTCGCACGCATGTGCACAGGAACCATTGTTTCTCCAATGTGGTCCCTCTTACTCAGTCCTCAAAATGACCATACGACCCTCCGTATGGCCCCCAACCCCATAAAAATGGACCTAACCTATACAGGAGGTTTTAATGTCTTACCTGGCTCTCTCGCAAGCTAAATCTGTGTCTATGGACTCTCGTACCACTAAAAAATATCCAACGGAGAAACTTACAGACCTCCACATAGACAAGTAAAAACGAGGGTGGGATTGTGGGCCCCACACCCATATATATGCCCCCTTTGCCAACTTCCTCATGTTCGTTTGGGATCCCACAAGATATGTTTGTCACACCATTCGCACCACTGAGATCATGAATCTGTCACCTTCACAATGGTACCATCGGTTACTCATTTCACGACCAAGCCCTGGGGGGGCCTTTTTGCGCCCCGGGCACAGGTACGCATACTTATTTCATATTTGATTCTCAAATAATTGTCCTATGTACTTCATTTTCAGATATATTTCACATTGGGTATTTGGTTTTGCACATGCAATTAATTTTCATCGGCCTCATTAACACCTTCAGTCTGGTCCACCCCATGACCCCTTCAAGTATATGATCAAAATTGGCATACACTCACACCCTTTGAAAATAGTTGTATATCCCAGTAATACCCCTTGAAATTCATCCTTAGGATCCTCACACACGGCTCTATGGTACCATCACCTCCATTGCATTCAGGTACTATCAACCGGTATCATCCCACCTCCATGAGTTGTCCCACATATATTTACCCCTTGGCATATTCAAACTCATGTTGTTCTATCCATTAGGCTTGGGAGTCATGGTAGTGTTACACCCCAGATTAAGAACCTCATACTTCTTCCTCATCATCATGCTAACTACCCCATTATGGACTCCACATCACGTTCTCGGTTACATTAATTGCACCTTCACATTATCGTTAAACCTCCATATCATCCAACATCAATTTCCCATCTGCAATTTCATCCTCCATCCATCTACCTGGTATAGAATCCCACCCATGGGGCCCCCACCCTTCATTAATTACATTCCCTACTTGTGTCCCATGAGGCCAAGCCATACTTCATTGGGGCACCTTGCCTCAACTTTTAGATGAGGCAAGGTCACCTTGTATTAATGGGGATACTGAGAATGAACAACCTAATATAAAAGATACATTGACTGCAAGTTTTCCATCCAATTCTTCACCTCAGGTAGTAACACCACCACTTGGAATTTACCAATAGAGATTTTCATCACCAAAACTCATAGGGAACATTCCCTTTGAGGAATTGAGAGAGACAACTAGCAATACAGAGCAGTCACCTATAACTTCCATGTAAGAGAAAACATTAACAAAAGAAGGCAGCAGTCAAGTTCCTATTATGGAAAAAGGGAAGGAACCTTCTATGGAACATTTATACATGGTAGGGAGCTTGGGAAGTACCCTATCTTGGGGAGATCAACAAATTCTTGAACATGTTGACGAGGTTGATGATGTGCAGGCCATCCCTTATGACAAGAAAAGAAAGGCAGTAATGAAGATAATTGTCAAAAGAAGGAGGTTCACCTTGGATAATACTTTGTTTACAACCACAGAAGAAACTTTATTTGACACAGAACATACCAAGGTGAGCGGGCTACTTGGAGCCGGGATGGATATAATTGATGCCGCACTAGATAGAGAAAAAATGGATGAATAAGAAGCGACTTCCATGAGGAAGGAATTAGAGCATCTTCGACATCAAGCAGAGTATTATCAGGACACTAATCAGGCAACAATACTTCTTAAAGGTGATTTCATGGAAGTATACAGTCAATTCAAATCAGAATGAGATATTTTCACGACCCAGATAGAAGACTATCAGGAAGACACTCTTATGGGACTGGTGACCTAAAAATATATGCAACGATGGTATGAAAAGGCATATCAATCCTTGGAGCGGATCGAGTACATCAGAGAAGTGCAGACGGGACGAGACATAGAAGAACATAGTATTAGGGTACTAACATATTACAATATCACCCGAATACACATAGCAATAGAACACTGGACACAAATGGTACAAGAACCTCATCGAAAAATGCAAGCAAGATGGGAAGAATGTGTGAAAAGCTGGGAGAAAATAAACAAAGAAATGAGAGATGTCCATCTATCGGAGTTCGACCAACCTGAGGATTTCAGAGACTTGCATGACATACTCAAGAAACACACTGAATTAGATCAGGCATCTGAAGCAGAAATTTCTCAGATATCGACCCTTGTCCCATGACAGATGAAGAATTTCATGAATCCCCCGATCAAAGCATCGACAATTTTACAGGGCTTACCTCCTTTCTCATGAGAAATCGTAAAAATATTTGGCCTCCCTTTCCTATTCACATAGGAAACTACAACATATTTAATGGGAAACATGCCAGAAAATAAGTCGAAGCTCTGCAAGATCTAATTTTATGACTAGGAAGAGAAAAAGGACATGACCCCTATGAACTAGCAGTGATCCATGTTAGAGCTATGGGTTTTAATCATGTTAATATCCATGTTGTAGATTTTGATGAAGACAGGTTCAAAGGAAAAAAAAAWTATGAAGTGGTATTGTAGAAACTTCCTAATGATGTTGCAAGGCAACAAATCCAAGCTAAACAAGAAGAAATGAAGAAATTTCATCAAAACAAGTTTCTAAGATTGTTGGAAGAGGATTAAAATAAATCAATCACCAAAGAGCAGGAGAAGATCAAAAAAGTTGAGGAATTGGAGCAGAAGAGGATGAAAGCTGATGCAGAGTATCAAAGAAGACAGATCGAGGTAGAAACTTAAATTCAAGTTGATGAGGCCAAGGCATTAAGAAAAGAAAGTGAAAAATTAGAAGCAAAAGCAGAGGCCAAAAGACTTGCTGAAGAAGATGAACCCAGATAAGAGAAGATGAAAGAGTAGCAACGAAAGTAGAAGAAAAAAGAAAGGTTGATGAGTTACTGGAGCAACAGAAGCAAATGGAATTAACTAAAACCCCATCCATACCATAAAATCCCTATCTTAGCATGGTGAACAATCCACCCCATGAATACACCCCCCTCAATTCCATTCCAGGTAATACCACATTTTCTTCACAAATTCTGAGTTTCAAAGGTGTTGTAGTGGTTGTTGGAGATTACTACTATGATGGTAGGACAAAGAGCATTGAAAATAGTTCAAACAAAAGGAAAATGGGAGAATATGCTAAGTCCAGATCATCTACAGGGAGAGTTGTGGAATGGAAAGCTGGGCCAGAACCAGAGGAGAATGTTGTACAAGCATCTTCTACCCTCCATGCATTTGCAAGTTTAAATGTTTCATTTGTTCTTGAGGTTACCAATGCCTTAAGTACATCCTGAACCAGAATCACCAAGTTGGAGGCAAAATTGAAGACACTAAAGGATGACATCTATGTAGAATTCCTGAGATTTGTCGAGCAAAAGGACAAATTGCACAAAGAGGAAATTCATAAGACTGTGCAAACTATAAAGGACGAGCTCATTTTAGAATTCGAAAGAGTCACAAGGGTTGTTGATACCATCAACACAGAAGAAATCGACAAGGAATTACGAACCCAAAAGGATGAATTGAATGTTGAATTCAATCAAAGAGCACAGTCAGAACGAGACACCCACTTGAGAGAACTGGAATCTTCCAAGGTAAATATTTAGGAGGAAATTGAGAAGATCAAGAGGGAACACACAAAGGAGTTATCTCACTTACAGACTGAATCAGATGAATCCAAATGGTCTATTGAATAGAAAATCCTTCATATTAATGGATTAGAACAGGACAACGAAAAACTTAAAGAAGTTTTGGAGCAAAGTAAGGCAAAGAATCTGGCCTTAGAAACAATTAAGGCAGAGGCATTAGACCTGAACGAAAAGATTAAGCTTGAACATAAATATTTTTTATGCCTTCTGAATGATATGTAGACTAATTGTGACGACCATTTAAGGCTTGAAGACCAAATAGCTTAAATAAGGGGTCAATACCAACATGAAAATGATGCCTTTGACAAGATTAGTGATTGGCAAGGAGTATATAGAAACCCTCTAGCTACATTTCCATGTTACTCTAGAAAGGAAAAGATAAAACACCAAGTATTATTTGATACTTGGAAGCCTCTATTAGAAGACATGCAAGTTGTCCAAAAGGAAGTATATAAGACCTGCAAATGACTATGGAATAATTTTGATGATCTTTTAGAAGAATTCAGGATGCCATTGATGCCCCCAATTGATGAAGCAACACCTGCCAAAATTAGTATGGTTGAGGTGGAGAAGCACAGGGAAACTACCAAGGTGAACATTGAGCAGTTAACTGAGGTAAATAAAGACTCCCTTGAAGAGTATGTGTTAAAACCAACCAAACTCATTACCATGGCCCAAGACTTTATCAAATACACAACCCAAGAATTAAAACAAGAAGTTTCCACAAAGGTTTGCGACGGTGAATTAGATGTAGAAAAGATGCAGTCAGACAAGTTACAAAAGATTATGGATAATTATTCACTCTGGAAGGAATAACGGGACTGGATGCAAGCGCGRAAGAATCCATAATGATTATGATTGTCATAACTGCTCCACATGTCTCATCTTTTCTTTTGTTTCATGATAAGGAAAAGTATGTGAAGATTCATTGTTGTAAAYTGATTTTTGCATATGATTGATCTCTATAATGTAAACAGTCATCAAATAGTTATAAAAAGGATGATTGTAAATGTGAAAGGGTTTTTGGTTTCGGATTGTAGTAGAACGGTAATATTACAGCGTGTTAATTTGAACAAGAGGCRTTTTGAAGATCTTGTTGCAAATGTGTATGAATGAGACTTTTCTTTTTATGCATATTTATTTATGTGATATGTGGATGTTATTTTAATGAACTATTTCTAGACTATTTTTTGTATGTCTACAGATACCATAATTTTCATTTTAAGTGCAACGGCAATATAATTGGTTGGTGAATCAATTACTTGTTTCTAACTCCTTATATTGTTAAGTTCTCTTATTCCTTGCTCTTATGAATTATTTATGTGCAAGTAATAAAATGTTTAACTGAACTTATTCTTTTTTAGCCTGATTAGGATAGGATAGAATAGAATAGGAGTGCATCTTAGGATAGTAAATAATCATTTTAGTGTAGATTAGTTCTTTAGAGTTTCAATTCATATGAGAACATTATGTTCTCAAATAACTATTCCAAACGAGAGTGTTCTAATTGGGACTTGCCATTGGGCGTTTTCCCTTACTTGCTTGAATGGGTCATTTTGGCCCATCAACAGAAGGTGAGGCCAACAACCAAAGAAACCCAATGAAATGATTTTCATCAAATCTTTACATCAATATGAAAAACAATTCATTGTAACAAACCCATGTGAGTGGGAAAAATATCTAGCAAGGAATCTTAGTGATATAATAATAATTCAAAATCCAATACCCAAACCTACCATGGATCGAAAGGAAAAAAACAAAACAAAGAACAAATACTCAAATCCCAGTAGGACCAAAATGCTCTGATACCAGTGATGTGGTTTTAACCACTCATAAGTAGAATTCAACATTGAAGTGTAAATGAAATAAATATATGACTACCTTTTCATTAGCAAACATAGGTAGTTTTACAACAAGAGAACTAATTCAACAAACTAAGAGAGAAAATCTCAACTAGATTCTAAGAATTAACAACTAAGCACAATAATAAAGATTGTTAGAAATATGATCCCAACTGCTTCATAAGAATATGAAACCAAAAGGCTTTGTCACACCAAACCACAAGAATAATCTATTAAATATGATCTCAACTATTTCATGAGAATATGAAACCAAAAAGATTTTTCACACCAAACCACAAGAATAATCTATTACAACACAAATAATAATGTGGTATGCTAAATACATATGCTAATCCCTATGGTTTCTCTCAACAACAAAAGCATTGGCCATGCCAATCCCTATGATTTCTCTCAACAACAAAAGCATTGGCATCCAATACTTTTAGAGAGGGGAAAATGCTAAATACATATACTACTTTCTATCACTAACCAAGCACTATAAATGTAAAGGAGAAGTTAGGTCCAAACTCCCAAAAGACAAACCATCTTTTTTTAAAAGATATACCTCATTTTTGTTACTATATTTACTAAAAAAAATTGTTATCATGTTCCAATACAAGAGAGTTTAAGTTCAGAGATTTTACATCTAATTTATAAAAAGGGGCCATTGATAAAAAGAGCCATACATGAATTGGTTTGAAACTATATATTATAGAGAAAGACCATACATGAATTGGTTTTTAGAAACGATATGATAAGTCTCTAAATATAAATAGAATGAAACATAGACCACAAAACCAATTTGGATAAGGGAGATAGTAGAGATTATATACTTAATGGAGACATGAATTGGTTTGTTAGATACAAACATTTTAAATTTTTATATAAATGGATATAATGATAATAATATTACACATTTAACCAATTTAAATAAGGATAAGGGATTATATACTTAATGGAGATATGAATTGGTTTTTTAAGATATAAACATTTTAAATTTTTATATAAATGGATATAATGTAGATAATGATAATAATATTACACATTTAATTAATTTGGATAAGGAAGATAAGAGATTATATATTTAATGGAGACATGAATTGGTTTTTTTTAAGATATAAATATTTTAAATTTTTATATAAATGAATATAATGAAAATAGTATAATATTACACATTTATTTTTAAAAATTTGGTAATAATGAATTTTTATAAATTGCTTCAAAATTAAGTTATAATCATCATAGACTCAAGTGAGGATGGAATAAAGATGTCCGGTCTTGGCTAAACTATTGAGAAATCATAGAAGAAACCATTTTGCAAAAAAAAGATACTATTGAAAAAAAGTCAAATCAAAATTTAAAGAGAAAATGTGGTGTGATAAAGAGTTAGAGGAAAAAAAAAAATTAAGGTATTATAAAGATGTAATCAACCATAATCTAGAAGATCAAAATTATCTATTTGTTTTTCCAAGTGTAAAGATAAAAATAAGCATTGCTAAGATAAAAACAAATTTGCACTAGCTTCATAGTGAAACTGGGAGTTGGTCAATTCTTAAAACACCATGGGATGAAAAAATGTGTCACCTTTGTGACACTAATAAGGTTGAAGATGAAAAGCACTTTCTCTTAGATTGTGCATCCTATACCCATATTAGATCTCATTTTCAAAATATTTATCACACTACCAACCTTCCTAACATCTTAACTCAACAAAAGTATGGTGATCTTGGAAAGCTTCTCTTAATGTTTTTCATAAATTCTAAAGAATCACAAGTAATCATCATCATATAAAAAAAAACCATATATTCACACACTCATAGTTAAGAACATGTGTTTTCTCATAAGAGGTCACAAGTTCAAGTTCAAAATCTTATTATTATATAATTTTTTAAAATAAAAAATAATTATATTTTATATATTTTTAAATTACTCTTAAATTTATAATAAAAAAATTAATTTTTTTTTAAATTGATAATTTTATACAAATATATATATAATCATAAACACTAACTATCCATTAATAACAATATAGTTTAATATAAAAATCTAATAAATATTAT
>JASDQU010438535.1:112415-123871 GCA_032191745.1 Picea mariana
TGGAGGCCATTCAATGTAAGGTGGACTAGGTCCACTATATTATTAAATAAGGTCCACTATGGTAGTTAGATATAATAAATGGGTAGCTAGATATAATAAATGTAAGAGGACTTCTTAGAAGGTTCTCCTTCTAGAAGATTCATCCTCTAGAATGTTCTTAGGTGATGGTAGCACTATATAAAGGGGTTCAAGCAATGTAATGGGAAATGAAGAGAATTATTGTATTTTGAGTTGCAACTCAATAGGAGGATGCCCCATGTCCCCGAGGTGTAGGACAGTCGGTGACGGAGTGTGTTGTTAAGCCACTCCGTGATGTTAAAGTCACCAGTTCGAAACCTGCGGGGACAAAAAATCCAACCATGTTNGGAAATGAAGAGAATTATTGTATTTTGAGTTGCAACTCAATAGGAGGATGCCCCCTCGAAAAGGAAAGTGAACAGGAGAGAATCCCTTCCTTAATAGGATCCATTGTATGGTGTTGCCCTACCTCAAGGGTTTAATATAATAAAGTGTGATTTCTTATATATTTTCATTTGGATCTATTGTGTATTCAGTATTTGTGGTGATTATATTTGTAGATCTATTCAGGTTCTTAACAAACACTCATTGAGTGTTCTAGGTGCCCTCCTGGCATGGTTTCTCTTCCCTCTTAAGATTTTATAGACTTTATAACAGACCTTAGCGCACTTCTTGCATTGACTTTCTATCCCTCCTGAGATTATGACTGGTTCTGGTGCGTCACCTGGCACACTCCTCATAGAACTCCTAGCTAAGTTCTTGCACACTCCTTGTGTTGGCTTTCTTGAGTTCTCAAAAACTCTAGTATGCACTCCTTGAACAGCCTCAGGAGCCCAGAATGCTCAGAAATCCACACCAAAAGAGAATTGTATCTATTCTTGCAAAGAGGAACATTCAAGCATTCATGGATTCATGGATTCATAGACATTCAGTAAACATACAGAAACAAAAACTCATTCACACAGATACATAGAGATACCCGAAAATAAACTCAATTTATATTAGTTGTGAATGTTTTACAATGTTTACAATATTTATAGGACTGGACTGCAACAGAGTTTCATCCCTTCTCCTCTCCTCTCTTGAACTCTCCTAATCTATCAAGAGAATTTATTATTATTTCAATACATTGATTCTCATGCAAAATAAGGGTTTCTCGATCCTTCTCTTCCTAATGCATTAAATTACATTTAATTTACAACTCATCTAGATCGGATCTGGATTCATCTACCTGTCATCGATTTAAGGAAATTTACATACAAGATTGACCCATACAATGGATATTTGGCTTCTCGAGCCTCCCATCACTTAATTACATTAAATGAGATATTTTTAAAACAAAATGAGAAGGGTTGCACCCTCTCTCCTTAGGATCTGCTCCATCCCCATGCGTTGTTGTGTTGGCTACTGACTATGTTGCTAAGTGGGAGAAATGCTCCCGCATCAGACTCATCTGCTGACAAAATCATGAGCTCCTTCTCGTGGCTCTACTTTTGTTGCAGTTGAGGTCCTATTGGATCCCAAACTTCATTCTGGAGCTCCTCATCTGCTCCTCTTCCTTGTTGTTGTTGTTTTTGTTGTTGTTGTTGTTGTTGTCTTGCTATTGTTGCAGGCTCTCCTCCTGGTTTCCAAATATTATGTTGCAAGGCTCCATGAATATTGCCACTACAGTCTTCTCTTTTCAGCCTCCATATTTTTTTGATTGTCTCTTTTATTGATCTCGGCATTATCTTCCTTATATATTATATCTCCATGTCCATCTTATCCATGGGTTGGCTCATCTTCTGCATTCTACTCTATTGTTGTTTCATCTCCTCTTCTTTATCAATCTCCAACTTGACTTGTTGGATGAGCCTCCTCTGTTTAATTATCCTCTCCTCTAGATATTCAAGCTCCTTGCATAGATCAACAAAATACATGTTTTCTTCTCTCTCTTCTACTGCAGATTCCAATTCTACAGTTATATTTTGTTCTTCTCCCTGGCTGCAATCCATGAGCATTTCCTATGAATGCTTTTCTTATCTCTTCCTCCTATCTTCCAAAATGATAGGCTTTGTGGGTTGTCTTTCAGCCTTCTTACAAGCCGCATCTTCATTTGCCTTTCCTCTTGGGTCCTTTCCAAGAGATACTTTGATCTCCCCTACCATCAAATCATGGTTGTGGTCTTTTCTTCCCTTCGAATTTTGGGAAGATTTCTCTCCTTCTTCCTCCTCTATCTCTTACTTCTTTTGGCCATCATCATGGGCCAATTCTTCTCTTTTGTCTCTTCATTCTACAAAAATTTGATCCTGCATCTCTCCTTGAACATTCTCATGGCTCACAACTATGTGGTCCTCCTCCTCTTTCATCTCTTGAGAAAATTTCAGTATCTTCTCCTTCTGTTTTTCCTTGACAATCTCTGTTGGTTGTCCTTCTTCTTCTGCACCTGCATTTAGACATAAATTGTTAGTTTTAAAAACATTTGGACCTATGGCATCTTCCTTGGATGCCTCCTGCATCACCTCCTCGTGTGCAACACATGCACTGGCCTCTGTTGGGCTTCTTGGCATGAATGTGTTGATTCCCCCAATGATCAGAATGCACCTCTTATCCTCCTACTTGAGAATTGAAGTATTCAAATTATCATCATCTTCATTTATGTGGCTTGCAACCCCACATGAATCTTCATGCTCATGAGGCTTCTCTCCTACCTCTATCTCCTCTTTTGTCAGCACTCTTTGTTGATCCATTTCCTCTCCTATCAACACTTGCACATCTTGAATGGAACCCCTCACTGAGTTCTAGAGACTATCAGAAAATCTCATCTTCTCCTTGCCTTCATAGTAATAATTCTTCTCCTTTTTATTCTCCTGGCAGTCCTTGAGATCTTTGATTGATCTCTTCTCATTTCCCTCTTGGCAATTTACCCTTTCTTTTATGCCCTTCTGGAATTTTATGAGGTCTTCAGCTGATCTCTCATCACCATAATCATCAAGGTTTTCCCCTTCTTCTAGTTTACAGATGTAAACCATCTTCTCTATTGATGGGAATTTCTCCTCTGAGTTCTTCAGACTTTCTATTTGTCTCAACTATCTCCTCAACATTTGATTTTGACTCTTGATGATCAATTGTTGGATAGTCCACTTCACCTTATTCTTCATGGGCCATTCATATCTCTAGCTCTCTTTCTATCCTTGTTTCATTATCTGCCATTAAAGCATCAATATGTCGAGCTCCTCTCTAGTCTCTTTGAGCTCTTTATCCATCTCCTCTTTGTTCATCTTCTTGTGGCCTCCTCTTGAACCTTATCTACGGACTTCAGTAACCATTTCTTCTCCACTTTCTCTATGATCTATAGTTAGCCTCTTCCAAGTCTCTCCTCACTTAGCCTCTTGGTTCACTCCACTGGAACCCTGATATTTTACACTATTGTTGAGTGTAGGAACACACCTTGTGTTCGCTCCTCTCTTGAGAACTCCTTTCTCTTTGGTTGTTGCACTCCAACTGCTCACTTTCTTCTTGAGAAATTCACTTTTCTCTCTTCCTCAAGGTTCTTCTGTCACTTTAAGAGCTTTGCAGGCTCTTCTCTATTCTAAGAATGCAATTGCTTCTTTCATTCTTTCATCCCACCTGGTTGTCTACTTTTTGTTGCACACCTGCAAACAATTCTTACAGAGCATTGGTACTATGTTTCTCCTCCCCTTTTCCTATTGTCTACAAAAAAAATCTCGCTTTGATACCACCTAATGCAAATTGATTACAACCTCTCGGTCTCGGATCATTCACGGGAGGCAGAATGGCTCTCGGATCCTTGTTGGATCCTTCTTTGTTTCACAAAATCCCTTTTATTTCTATTGCAGGCCCCTTTAAAAGCCGTTGGGTTCTTAAAAATAATCCCCTTCTCTTCTAGAGATTAAACCATAGGCGTTATCCCTTTTTACCTTGACAAAATCGCATGTGACCGCGGGCTAGAACCAAGCGCTGGCCAAAAAGGCACAATTCAGAGCTTAGGGAATCCGATGCTCTGGAGGATTCACCAACTCCACAACACTCTCATTTACCCGGAGTGTTACTGGCCAAAATCATTCATAAATTTCTATTGATTGGTAGGTGTAGGTATAAACCTACCCTTCCTCTCTCCTTCGTCAATGGTTATGACTTTAATTGGATGGTTGGTGAGGATTCTCCTCCCATGATAATCTACGTTTGACATCCACTATGGACTTCAGGACTCTAGGAGTTCCTCACCCTTTACAATAATGGTTCAATTCGTCGGAGTGTCGAATCACCGAACCACCGAAGGATGAAGGCTCGAAGATATAACGACCCTCGTTTGATCACTAGATTTGTGGCTATCCTTTGCTCAGGGGCTTCAGAGCTTCTTTGATCTACATTCTCCTTTGATCAGGGCTTAATCTAACTTCCTAGATCTAATATCGTAGCTAAATCAATGGTTGTTGAGCTCTCTCCTTCGTCGCAGCTTTGCTTCCCTTTAACAAGGAATTTTCTCAAGGTTTTGAAAGGTTGTGGCCTTTGTCTGTGTTCTATGAATGCTATACCTTCTGAGCTTGGAGCTTATAATAAGTTCTCTGGAACACACTTGTGCTTCTCCCTCCTGAGCTTATGCACTTAAATGTGTCCCTTGTCTGATTTTTGACTTCAACACTCTTGAGTGTTCTAGCTACCCTCCTGGCACGGCTACTCTTCCCACTTGAGATTTTATGGACTTTGTAATAGTCCTTAGAGCACTCCTTACACTGACTTCCTATCCCTCCTAAGATTATGATTGGTTCTGGTGTGCCCACCTAGAATGCTCCTCATAGAACTCCTGACTGAATTCTTCTGCACTCCTTGCACTGGATTTCTATAGTTTTCAATAACTTTAGTGTGCACTCCTTGCAAAGCCTCGAGAGCCCAGAATGCTCAGAAATCCACACCAAAAGAGAATTTTATATATTCCTGCAAAGAGGAACATTCAAGCATTCATGCATTCACACACAATCAGTAAACATCCAGAAACAAGCACTCACTTACACAGATACATAGAGATACCCAGAAATAAACTCAATTTCTATTAGTTGTGAATATTTTACAATGTTTACAGTATTTACAAGACTAGACTACAACAGAGTCTCAACTCTTCTCCTCTCCTCTCCTGAACTCTCCTAATCTACCGAGAGAATTAATTACTTTTTCAATACATTGATTCTCATACAAAATAAGGTTTTCTCGATCCTTCTCTTCCTAATGCATTAAATTACATTTAATTTACAACTCATCCATATCAGATCTGGATTCATCTACCTGTCAGTCATTTAAGGTGATTTGCATACAAGCTTGTCCCATATAATGGATATTTGGCTTCTCAATCCTCCCATCACTTAATTACATTAAATGAGAGAATTTTAAAAGAAAATGAGAAGGGTTGCGCCCTCTCTCCTCAGTATATGCTCCATCCCCATGCACTATTGTGCTAGCTACTGACTATGTCATTGAGTGGGAGTGATGCTCCTGCATCAGAATGTGCATGTTCCTAGAGAACGTGCATGTTCCAATATTGTGAGTTCCATTAGGAATGTGTGCACTTTCTTACTAGCACAAAATCCATGTGAAGTGACCTCTTGTGTCCCCCTATGAACCCCCCAAAAAAATTTGGTCGGGGGCTCTTGCCCCCCCCAGTGCATGCATATTATTTCCAAGAACCCGAAACACATACCAACAATTCAAAACCACCTAGTGGCATTAACATCCCAACCATAGGCCAAGGAAATAAACAACACCTTGAACTCATGAATCTTGAGCCACAAACAACACCTTGAACTCACATGAAATATCAAACCATGAACAACACCTTCAACCCATGCACTTGACCTCCCAAGTGTATCCTTTACCTCTTAGTGGGAATATTAGCACCATTAGTGTTTTTGGAGAAGTAGGTATCAATTTGAAGAGTTGGACCTATTGATGCTTTGGTAGTTGTGGGAGGTATTAACCTCCATGGATAAACCTTTAACTAGAATAGAATATTCCTAAAGAAAGAGAAAACCTAAATAGATGTGTGAAAACCCTGGAATACAAGTCGGCTCAGCAGAATAAGTAATATTGAAGTATTATATGCAGAAAAGGATAGGTCGGCCCTGCTTGAAGAGACATGTGTTCACCTGGTCATATTAGTATAAATAGAAGGTTCTTTAGCTCATTTGATAACACACTCACACTCAAGAAAGTGGTGCACAAGTCTAGAGAAACTACAAAGACTACAGCTAGGTATTGGTCTTGGTCTATGATTTGGAACTTTCTGCTTGGTGAGATACCTTTGGAGAAAGGTGCGCTCTCTCTCTCTCTTGGTTATCCTTTGGGTCTAGTGCTACTTTTGGAATCATTCTATCTATCAAAGGTTATGGTGCTCGGGGGTGGTTGTGTGCCTATGGTTTGGTGACAATATTGTGATATTGTCTATGGTTAAACAAGCACAATATTCTAATAGGTTATGGGCCCACACCACCTTTGGAACAATATAACCATTGGAAGGTAGATCTGGAGCTCTATGTCAAGATCATTGTAGAAAAATTTCAATTGCAGTGCCAGTTCCTTCGTGCCATTTCCTTCGTGCCATTTCCTTCAGGCCAGTTCCTTCATGCTAGTTCCTTTGTACCAATTCCTTCGTGCCAGTTGCAGTGCCAATTGTAATTGTAGTGCCAGTTGTAGCACCAGTTGCAGTGAAAATTTTTGTGAAGTATTGGGAATAATTTTTGGTTATTTTAGTGTGCCCTAACCTAGTGCATATTCTAGTTCCCTCATCCACCAAAAATGTCAAATTTGAATTTCTGGGTCAAAGTCAAAATATTGTTCAAGGTCAAAGTCAAAGACAATCATGACTTCCTCCATAAAATCAGAGTAGCGCAGCAGAAGAATGGTCTCTTGGTAGAGTATGGAAGAGAAGGATTGACATCATCCTTGCAAAGAACAAAGGGAAAAATTATGGAACCACGAACTGAAGAGTAGGCATTAAAGGATGAAGAGTTTGATTTTTAGAGCTTCCAAGAACATGAATGTGGAGTAAGAGAAACAATAAAAAGAAACTACTACAGATCTGAATCTCTAGAAAGAGAAGGGATATTTGTTCAAGAAGAAATCTTAAAGCCAGAAAGATCTCAGATCTAATACATTTAGAGGAACAATTCACTCTCCAGGTTGGAAAGAATACGTGTCTTAGAATAAAAGCAACTCAAGCGGAACAATATCCAGACTCTGGGTTTGTATATCAAGTTTGATATTTTTATTATTGTTGCTTAAGTGAGTATTGTAATCCTTTAGATTTTATTAATACTAGGAACAAATGAATATTGTACTATTAATATAAATGTTTATTGTATTTAATTGTAATATGAACTAACATCTCCTATAGGAGATATTTCTTTTTTGGTAATGCTATAATGAATTACCATGAAATTGATATGTTCTTATATAAAATGCTATTATATTGGAAATACTCTTGCTCTTGTTGTTTATGTTTCGGGCAAGGTATCCGACGTATTCCAAGAAGGTAACCACAGAAAAGTAAGACTTGAAAGGACTCATAGGGAGTCAAACTTCAGAGGGAGTCAGTGATAAAAAAGAAGCAAGGTTTTGTGACACTTTGCAAGATGCATAGGGACATGCAGTAGACAGAAGCGTGGTTCGAGGATTCTCTCAATTAAAGGGAGTTGACGGCAGAATTCGAAAAGAAGGATCTTGTAGGCCTTTGTGTCGAGTTGTAGGCTTCGTGTCGAGTTGTAGGCTTCATGCCTAGTTGTAGGCCTTTGTGCTGAGTTGTAGGCTTTGTGTCAAGTTGTAGGCTTCATACCAAGTTGTAGGCTTCATGTCGATTTGTAGGATTCCTTCTTAGTTGTAGGCTTCGTGCTGAATTGTAAGATTCATGCCAAGTTGCAAGCTTCATGTCAAGTTGTAGGATTTGTGTCGAGTTGTAGGCATTTGTGCCAAGTTGTGGGCCTTCAAGCTAAGTTGTAGGCCTTTGAGATGAGTTGTAGGCCTTTGTGCCGAGTTATAGGCCCTTGGGCTGAGTTGTAGGCTTCATGTCGAGTTGTAGGCCTTGTGTCAGGTTGTAGGCTTCATGCCGAGTTTTAGGATTTATGTTGAGTTGTAGGACACTCTAGTGAGAAGGTATGGTATTTCGAGTTGTTTCTACACCAATGAGATAGTCTGGTACACTAGTGGCATAGTCGAGAACATGTATGGTTGTGATGGTGTTGCTCGTAATATGATCTAGGTGATCATGAGATAGCATGTGTAGCTCTATTGATGTTATCGGCCTGCAATACCATGTAGTTATTTCCCATGCCATGTGATATGAATGGATAATGATGATACTCACGACATGGGTGTATCCATGGCTGAGCACATCATGTGGGTGCATCCCATGACGGTGATGGTGACAAACACTATGAGATGTATCTCTAGTGTTCTCTAGCGGGTTGTGGCCCTAGACGAGATTGACAGGTCCACATGGTTGTAGCCATGTGTGACGTAATGATGCTACCAGTAGCATGGTTTGCATAACCATGACGAGAGGATCATGGCATAGAAAGCAAGGCTATGAAGACCAAAAGGGAACATCATGGTTAAACACCTCCCTATCTAAGAGAGAGTGTTGATGTTTTGGTAGTTGCAGGAGGTATTAACCTCCATGGATAAACCTTTGACTAGAATAGAATATTCTGGAAGTAAGAGAAAACCTAAACATGTGTGTGAAAACCCTGGAAGACAAATCATCTTAGCAGAATAAGTAATATTGAAGTATTATGTACAGAAAACGACAGGTCGTCCCTACTTGAAGAGACACATGTTCACCTGGTCAGATTAGTATAAATAGAAGGCTCTTGAGCTCATTTGGTAACACACTCACACTCAAGAAAGTGGTGTGCAAGTCTAGAGGAAGAGTGCAGCTGCAACAACTGTAGTTGGGTACTAGTTTTGGTCTGTAGTTTGGGAATTTTTGCTTGGTGCGCTACCTTTGGAGAAAAGTGTGCTCTCTCTCTCTTGGTTATCCTTTGGGTTTAGTGTTGCTTCCGGAATCATTCTATCTGTCAAATTTTATGGTGCTTAGGGGTGGTTTTGTGCCTATGGTTGGGGGGAAATATTGTGATATTGTCTATGGTTAAACGAGCACAATATTCTGGCTTGGATGAGATCAACGGTTATATTTTATTTCAGGCCAAGGAGGAGCGAGGGGGTTAACAGAGGATTGACCCCTTGAAATAACATACTTCGTTGATCAGAATTCCACTTGTCGAGAGGAGGTGCATTTCAGCCCCCTTCTATTTGGGAGAAAGGCCTTTGGCCCCCCAAAAGAATCAGAATTGTTGATCCTAATTAAGTGCTTGATAATTTCTCATGGTCACATGGAAAAGGGGCCAGTTCCTTGGAACGTCGTGATTTGTAAAGGAACCATATTCAAGGATGGAGTGCCAGATCAAGAACAATGTGGCTCGAGGAAAGAATATGAGATCGGGGTTTAAAATTGATCCAGGGTGCATTCCAGAGGGAATTTTATTGCTACAAGGACTGTTACATTCCATTATGTGGGCCCATAACCCACAGGTCCGACGATTTGAAGGGCCCCCATATTTCATCTTCATCAAGTGGTATCAAAGTAGGGAAATATTTCCTATGTGTTGGAAAACAACTTCCAGTTGTGGTTGGGTAGAAGTTGTTGGACAATTCCACAGTTGTGATTATGGGTAGAATTTTCTAGGAAAGTGAGCAACGTGCAACATCCAAAGGAGTAGAGGAAGATTGAAAGGTTCCATAGGAGGTGAATTACCTGCGATACCAAAAGGTCGAGCCAGAGGAGGAGAGTCGATGAGGTGTTAGTGGAGGCTTCGTTGCAGCTCATTGATGAGCATAAGGAAAATCTCAATGATACATGAAGATAAAGGAGATAGACAAGATGCAACAATGACAACACATGATCAGGAGATAATGAATATTTTTTTACCCCAGGAGTCTGATGCAGCAGCATCAATCCCCCCCCCCCCAAGTCAAAATTTGAAATTCGAACCTTCCAAAGGCAGACGTGGCCTTGAGGATACAATTTCCTCTAAAATTGATTGAATTTGTTTTTGTAACTATTACGCTAAGAATATTTTAAGGGATTGTGAGCGATTTTAGGGATTCAGGTCAAATCCTTTCAATGATTTGATCCTTATTACGTTTTGATTGTCATAAATTATGAACCTTCGGGGGTTTTGTGGGATTCCCCTACACAATGTAATATCAAGGCGAGTGTGTAGATTAGCCAAGAGGTGATCGAGGTTGTGGAGGCCATAGTGTAATTTGAGCTCGAATAGATAATGAAAATTGTGTATTTTATGTATTGGGTAATGTACTAGTTGTGCATTGATTATATGTGAAATTGTGTGTGTGGGCACAAATTTGTACGTAAACTCTTGTTGAATTAATGTGTTTAAACGTGAGCGTGGGTAGTGAGACTATAGACTAGAGTTTTAGGTCTGAATTGCACTAGAGGTGTGATGAAGCAAGGAATAAGATCCACCATCGATCATAGGATGGATCGATGATGATCCATTGAAGCTGACTATCGTTGGATCATATGGCTTGGATGAGATCAACAATTATATTTTATTTCGAGACAAGGAGGAGTGAGGAAGTTAACAGAATATTGACCCCCTGAAATAACATACGACGTTAATTAGCATTCCACATGTTGAGAGGAGGTGTGTTTCAACCCCCTTCTATTTAGGGATTTGGGAAATGCCTTTGGCCCCAAAAAAGAATCAGAGTTGTTGATCCTGATTAAGTGCTTGATCATTTCTCATGGTCATATGGAAAATGGGCGAGTGACTTGGAACACCGAGATTTGTAAAGGCACCATATTCAAGGATGGAGGACCAAATCAAGAACGATGTGGCTCAAGGAAAGAATATGAGATTGGGGTCAAACATTGATCCAGGGTGCATTCCAGAGGGAATTTTATTGCTGCAATGACTATTACAGTCCATTATGTGGGCCCATAACCCACAGGTCCGATGATTTGAAGGACCCCCAAATTTCTTCTTCATCAATATATATGCAGTAACTCATAAACTCAATGCATAGAGGTGTTCATAGTCTCCCCATGTCTTTGACATCAATGAAATTGATGAAAGTCACAGTCATGTCTACCTTTGACATTGATGACAGTCACAGTCCTATCTACCTTTTACATCAATGAAAAAAAATTTCCAACAAAATCCAAGAACACATTTAACCACCACACATAATGTCTTGAGAGTATCATCTCCCTCCTAGTTGGGAAATGTGTATCATTAGAAGGTTTTGAGCTCTAGGTATCAGCCTCATTTCTTCGAACATGGTTGGGGGAGGAAACCCATACCTCAAACCTCTCTCTATATCTCCCTATCCCTCCCACCCCCTCCCTCTTCCCCTCTCCCTTCCTC
>JASDQU010438535.1:125303-139483 GCA_032191745.1 Picea mariana
GAGGAAGGGAGAGGGGAAGAGGGAGGGGGTGGGAGGGATAGGGAGATATAGAGAGAGGTTTGAGGTATGGGTTTCCTCCCCCAACCATGTTCGAAGAAATGAGGCTGATACCTAGAGCTCAAAACCTTCTAATGATACACATTTCCCAACTAGGAGGGAGATGATACTCTCAAGACATTATGTGTGGTGGTTAAATGTGTTCTTGGATTTTGTTGGAAATTTTTTTTCATTGATGTAAAAGGTAGATAGGACTGTGACTGTCATCAATGTCAAAGGTAGACATGACTGTGACTTTCATCAATTTCATTGATGTCAAAGACATGGGGAGACTATGAACACCTCTATGCATTGAGTTTATGAGTTACTGCATATATATTGATGAAGAAGAAATTTGGGGGTCCTTCAAATCATCGGACCTGTGGGTTATGGGCCCACATAATGGACTGTAATAGTCATTGCAGCAATAAAATTCCCTCTGGAATGCACCCTGGATCAATGTTTGACCCCAATCTCATATTCTTTCCTTGAGCCACATCGTTCTTGATTTGGTCCTCCATCCTTGAATATGGTGCCTTTACAAATCTCGGTGTTCCAAGTCACTCGCCCATTTTCCATATGACCATGAGAAATGATCAAGCACTTAATCAGGATCAACAACTCTGATTCTTTTTTGGGGCCAAAGGCATTTCCCAAATCCCTAAATAGAAGGGGGTTGAAACACACCTCCTCTCAACATGTGGAATGCTAATTAACGTCGTATGTTATTTCAGGGGGTCAATATTCTGTTAACTTCCTCACTCCTCCTTGTCTCGAAATAAAATATAATTGTTGATCTCATCCAAGCCATATGATCCAACGATAGTCAGCTTCAATGGATCATCATCGATCCATCCTATGATCGATGGTGGATCTTATTCCTTGCTTCATCACACCTCTAGTGCAATTCAGACCTAAAACTCTAGTCTATAGTCTCACTACCCACGCTCACGTTTAAACACATTAATTCAACAAGAGTTTACGTACAAATTTGTGCCCACACACACAATTTCACATATAATCAATGCACAACTAGTACATTACCCAATACATAAAATACACAATTTTCATTATCTATTCGAGCTCAAATTACACTATGGCCTCCACAACCTCGATCACCTCTTGGCTAATCTACACACTCGCCTTGATATTACATTGTGTAGGGGAATCCCACAAAACCCCCGAAGGTTCATAATTTATGACAATCAAAACGTAATAAGGATCAAATCATTGAAAGGATTTGACCTGAATCCCTAAAATCGCTCACAATCCCTTAAAATATTCTTAGCGTAATAGTTACAAAAACAAATTCAATCAATTTTAGAGGAAATTGTATCCTCAAGGCCACGTCTGCCTTTGGAAGGTTCGAATTTCAAATTTTGACTTGGGGGGGGGGGGATTGATGCTGCTGCATCAGACTCCTGGGGTAAAAAAATATTCATTATCTCCTGATCATGTGTTGTCATTGTTGCATCTTGTCTATCTCCTTTATCTTCATGTATCATTGAGATTTTCCTTATGCTCATCAATGAGCTGCAACGAAGCCTCCACTAACACCTCATCGACTCTCCTCCTCTGGCTCGACCTTTTGGTATCGCAGGTAATTCACCTCCTATGGAACCTTTCAATCTTCCTCTACTCCTTTGGATGTTGCACGTTGCTCACTTTCCTAGAAAATTCTACCCATAATCACAACTGTGGAATTGTCCAACAACTTCTACCCAACCACAACTGGAAGTTGTTTTCCAACACATAGGAAATATTTCCCTACTTTGATACCACTTGATGAAGATGAAATATGGGGGCCCTTCAAATCGTCGGACCTGTGGGTTATGGGCCCACATAATGGAATGTAACAGCCCTTGTAGCAATAAAATTCCCTCTGGAATGCACCCTAGATCAATTTTAAACCCCGATCTCATATTCTTTCCTCGAGCCGCATTGTTCTTGATCTGGCACTCCATCCTTGAATATGGTTCCTTTACAAATCACGACGTTCCAAGAAACTGGACCCTTTTCCATGTGACCATGATAAATTATCAAGAACTTAATTAGGATCGACGACTCTAATGCTTTTGGGAGGCCAAAGGCCTTTCCAAAATTCCCAAATAGAAGGGGGCCGAAATGCACCTCCTCTCGACAAGTGGAATTATGATCAACGAAGTATGTTATTTCAAGGGGTCAATCCTTTGTTAACCCCCTCGCTCCTCCTTGTCCTGAAATAAAATATAACCATTGATCTCATCCAAGCCAGATGATCCAATGATATTCAGCTTCAATGGATCACTGTCGATCCATCCCGTGGTCGATAATAGATCTTGTTCCTCGCTTCATCACACCTCTACTGCAATTCATACTTGCAACTCTAGTCTATAGTCTCACTACTCACACTCATGTTCAAACACATTAATTCAACAAGAGTTTACACATGGATTTCCTCCCACAAAAACAATTTCACATATAATCAATGCACAACTAGTACATTACCCAATACATAAAATACACAATTTTCATTATCTATTCGAGCTCGAATTACATTATGGCCTCAACAACCCCAATCACCTCTCAACTGTTCTACACACTCTCCCTGATATTACATTATGTAGGGGCCTCCCCAAAAACACCTGAAGGTTCATAATTTATAACAATCAAAACATAATAAGGATCGGATCACTGAAAGGATTCGATCTAACTCCCTAAAATCACTCACAATCCCTTAAAATTAACAGTAACAAAAACAAATTCAATCAATTTTAGAGGAAATCGTATCCTCAAGGTCATGTCCACCTTTGGAAGGTTCGAATTTCAAATTTTTACTTGGGGGGTTGATGCTTCTGCATCATATACCCTATGTGAATGAAGGTGAGAAAACAAAGGAAGTGTCCATGTTGCAAATTGAACTAGAGAATGTTTTCAGCTGCATTGATGAGATTCTGTATGTTTATCTTGTGAATGAAGGTGAGAGGAATGAGATCGAGAAGGTGAATCAAGAGCTATAGGAATCCTATGCATATGAAAAATAGCAGTAGATATATCCGTGTGTTGATTGAGTTTCAACGAGGTTTTTGCGAGGGTGCCCATTGTCTAGGTTAACTAGATCAAGTAAAAAACAATGACCAAAATATCCCACATGCATAAGGGAAATTGACTTCGAAGGGTTTATAATGAAAAAGTGAAACTACATAGTTTGAATGTGAACAATGAGCTATGGAACCCCAAATGAAGAGTTACCCTTTGGCTATGGGGCCCAACATACCGGAGACCGAGAGATTGAAGTGTTAGCATGATGGAGAAATTATCGGGGGCCAGGGTTCCCAATACCTCAATGCCCCAGTGATATGATATCGACATATCGAATATCAAGAGAAAACAAAGTGTATGCACAATACCAAAGTTTCTGGGGACCCAGGGGCCTAATATCTGATGGGTCGATGCCCAGTGGGCCAACTCTGATGCCACATCAACAACCACTCTCGAGCCATTGAGAGGCCATGTCATTTGCCACGTAAGAAGTCAAGACAATACAGAAAGCCACGTAGATTCCACGTAAGAGCCAATTTCCATGTAAGAGACACATCATCACAATGGCCTAGGTAATATATCCTGTATTGGATGACTGAAGAGATATATTGAAATTTTAAATTTTCAGGGGCCCACAAGCTCGATATCTTGGTGCCTCGGTAGTGGGGTCCATGATATCGACATATCTAATAATAGGAGATTGAAATAGAGTGCATGGAGTTAAATTTATAGGGGCCATGGACCTGATATCCCAAGGGCCCGGGGGCATGATATCCCAGTGGCCTGGTGCCTCGAGGGCCAGATATCCTGGTGGATCAGTGCCTCGGGGGATCGATATCCCGGTGGATTGGTGCCTCGATAGTGGGGTCCATGATATCGACATATATAATATCGAGAGATTAGGAGAAATCAAAGTGTAAGAACAATGAATTCCTCGGGGGCTTGATACTAGGCGATCCAGCTCAAGTGCAATGTCAGGTCCACATGGGGTGATGTCAACAACCACATGTCATACCTCATACAATGTCACATTAGTCAAGACATACAATTGAGTCCCACGTGGAGACCACGTCAAAAACCACACAACACCAGTATATCAAATATCAGAAGAATGGAGGAGCATGGTTGTGTTAAAGCTCTAGGGGCTCGAGGGCCAAATATCATAAGGGATTGATACCCCGATGGTCCCGATTTCTGGGTTACACAAAACAGATCGACTCATGAGATTGGATCAGATTCTGATCAAACGGTTGAGGGGGGTTGAAGGTTTGCGCCATGATAAAATATATTAACAGTTGAGATTTGATCGAAGAAATGATCTGATGGTAGATGTGCATTAATGCTTGTACAAAGGGACCAACGAGAAGAATGCACACCAAACCAAAGGGGGTTTGAGATTGGTTTCGAAGGAGTGTTGCAACCCTATTTTGAGGAATATTCAAGAAATCAAGATCCGACCCCATGGACATATTTTTGGTATGTGGAAAAACCATGGAAGCATGGAGTGCATAAATAACAATGCTCAAATCCAAGTCAATGAAGTAGTGAGTGAGTGTGGTTCGTGTGAAGAGAATCTCTAAGGCTCTGAGGTCCAAGGATGCTAGAAAATTAAAGCAAGATAATGTAATATTTTAAGGGTGGTTGGGAGGTGCAAGGTCTAAGGAACTTCTAAAATCATGCAGATTGTGGACTGGTGAAGAGTGGTGTGAAAACAAAGACATAGAAACATATTTGTGTAGGTGAAGGTTTGATTTGGTAATTTTGACAGTTTTAGGAGATTGGTGTCTCCAGTAGGTTGGTGCCTACATCTAGCTGAGTTGGTGCTCAACCAAGGGGATTGGTGTCTCTTGCAGGTTGGTGCCTACAAATATAACAATCGTGGGTTTGTACCTACATGCATTATTGAGTTGGTGCTCAATTGAAGAGATTGGTGTCTCCTGTAGGTTGGTTCTTGCAAATATTGTAACAATAGGTTTGTGCCTACATAATTTTATAATTTTTTTTTTTGTGGTTTTCTCCCATTTGGGTTTCAACAAATCTCCACTCACAATGGATTGTATGTTTGTATGTACATTTATCATTAACTTCTTATGGTTGGTGAAGTAATAAATCAATAAGATTGTAAGAAAAGTAAAAGCAATCCTATACTGATTTACCCCCCTCTCAGTATAAATAAGCGTGCCAACAAATTTAGATGTCTCGAAGCTTACTTTAGGTCCTAATTCTTGTTTTTTCTCCCTTAACCATGTGTAACGCCCAACCACCCATACTTGGTTCTTGAAACCTTCTAATCACATCCATATTGCAACTTGAAGGAAAAATATCCCACATAAAGATAATATGTGGTGGTTTGAGGACTCATTGATGGCTATTGAGCCCTACAAGCTACTTTTTAGGACCAATGAGCAAGTTTCATCACTTGACCTTGGTTCTGTTAGAATATTGTGCTCGTTTAACCATAGACAATATCACAATATTTCCCCCCAACCATAGGCACAGAACCACCCCTGAGCACCATAACATTTGACAGATAGAATGATTCCAGAAGCAACACTAAACCCAAAGGATAACCAAGAGAGAGAGAGCACACTTTTCTCCAAAGGTAGCACACCAAGCAAAAATTCCCAAACTACAGACCAAGACTAGTACCCAACTACAGTTGTTGCAGCTGCACTCTTCCTCTAGACTTTCACACCACTTTCTTGAGTGTGAGTGTGTTACCAAATGAGCTCAAGAGCCTTCTATTTATACTAATCTGACCAGGTGAACATGTGTCTCTTCAAGTAGGGATGACCTGTCGTTTTTTGTACATAATGCTTCAATATTACTTATTCTGCTAAGATGATTTGTCTTCCAGAGTTTTCACACACATGTTTAGGTTTTCTCTTACTTCTAGAATATTCTATTCTAGTCAAAGGTTTATCCATGGAGGTTAATACCTCTTGCAGCTACCAAAACATCAACACTCCCTCTTAGATAGGGAGGTGTTTAACCATGATGTTCCCTTCTGGTCTTCATAGCCTTGCTTTCTATGCTATGATCCTCTCGTCATGGTTATGCAGACCATGCTAATGGTAGCATCATTATGTCACACATGGCTACAACCATGTGGACCCGTCAATCTCGTCTAGGGCCACAACCCGCTAGAGAACACTAGAGATACATCTCATAGTGTTTGTCACCATCACCATCACGGGATGCACCCACATGATGTGCTCACCCATGGATACACCCATATTGTGAGTATCATCATTATCCATCCATATCACATGGCATGGGAAATACCTACATGGTCTTGTAGGCCGATAACATCAATAGAGCTACACATGCTATCTCATGATCACCTAGATCATATTACGAGCAACACCATCACAACCATACATGTTCTCGACTATGCCATTAGTGTACCAGACTATCTCATTGGTGTAGAAACAACTCGAAATACCATACCTTCTCACTAGAGTGTCCTACAACTCAACACAAATCCTAAAACTCGGCATGAAGCCTACAACCTGACACAAGGCCTACAACTCGACATGAAGCCTACAACTCAACCCAAGGGCCTATAACTCGGCACAAAGGCCTACAACTCATCTCGAAGGCCTACAACTCAGCTTGAAGGCCCACAACTTGGCACAAATGCCTACAAATCGGAACAAAGCCTACAACTCGACATGAAGCCTACAACTTGGCATGAATCCTACAATTCAGCATGAAGGCTACAACTCAGAAGGAATCCTACAAATCGACATGAAGCCTACAACTTGGTATGAAGCCTACAACTCGACACAAAGCCTACAACTCAGCACAAAGGCCTACAACTAGGCATGAAGCCTACAACTCGACATGAAGCCTACAACTCGACACAAAGGCCTACAAGATCCTTCTTTTCGAATTCTGCCGTCAACTCCCTTTAATTGAGAGAATCCTCAAACCATGCTTCTGTCTACTGCATGTCCCTATGCATCTTGCAAAGTGTCACGAAACCTTGCTTCTTTTTTATCACTGACTCCCTCTGAAGTTTGACTCCCTATGAGTCCTTTCAAGTCTTACTTTTCCATGGTTACCTTCCTGGAATACGTAGGATAACTTGCCCGAAACATAAACAACAAGAGCAAGAGTATTTACAATATAATAGCATTTAATATAAGAACATATCAATTTCATGGTAATTCATTATAGCATTACCAAAAAAGAAATATCTCCTATAGGAGATGTTAGTTCATATTACAATTAAATACAATAAACATTTATATTAATAGTACAATATTCATTTGTTCCTAGTATTAATAAAATCTAAAGGATTACAATACTCACTTAAGCAACAATAATAAAAATATCAAACTTGATATACAAACCCAGAGTCTGGATATTGTTCCGCTTGAGTTGCTTTTATTCTAAGACACATATTCTTTCCAACCTGGAGAGTGAATTGTTCCTCTAAATGTATTAGATCTGAGATCTTTTTGGCTCTAAGATTTCTTCTTGAACAAATATCCCTTCTCTTTCTAGAGATTCAGATCTGCAGTAGTTTCTTTTTATTGTTTCTCTTACTCCACATTCATGTTCTTGGAAGCTCCAAAAATCAAACTCTTCATCCTTTAACGCCTACTCTTCAGTTCATGGTTCCATAATTTTTCCCTTTGTTCTTTGCAAGGATGATGTCAATCCTTCTCTTCCATGCTCTACCAAGAGACCATGCTTCTGCTGCGCTACTCTGATTTTATGGAGGAAGTCATGATTGTCTTTGACTTTGACCTTGAACAATATTTTGACTTTGACCCAAAAATTCAAATTTGACATTTTTGGTGGATGAGGGAACCAGAATATGCACTGGGTTAGGGTGCACTAAGATAACCAAAAATTAGTCCCAATACTTCACAAAAATTTTCACTGCCACTGGTGCTACAACTGGCACTACAATTACAATTGGCACTACAACTGGTGCTGCAACTGGCACGAAGGAATTGGTACAAAGGAACTAGCATGAAGGAACTGGCACGAAGGAACTGGCACTGCAATTGCAATTTTGCTACAATGAGCTTGACATAGAGCTCTAGATCTACCTTCCAGTGGTTATATTGTTCTGAAGGTGGTGTGGGCCCATAACCTATTAGAATATTGTGCTTGTTTAACCATAGACAATATCACAATATTGTCACCAAACCATAGGCAGACAACCACCCCCGAGCACCATAACCTTTGATAGATAGAATGATTCTGAAAGCAACACTAGACCCAAAGGATAACCAAGAGAGAGAGAGAGCACACCTTTCTCCAAAGGTATCTCACCAAACAGAAAGTCCCAAATCATAGACCAAGACCAGTACCTAGCTGTAGTCTTTGTAGTTGCACTCTTCCTCTAGACTTGTGCACCACTTTCTTGAGTGTGAGTGTGTTATCAAATGAGCTAAAGAACCTTCTATTTATACTAATCTGACCAGGTGAACACGTGTCTATTCAAGCAGGGCCGACCTGTCCTTTTCTGCATATAATACTTCAATATTACTTATTCTGCCAAGCTGACTTGTATTCCAGGGTTTTCACACATCTGTTTAGGTTTTCTCTTGCTTTAGGAATATTCTATTCTAGTCAAAGGTTTAGCCATGGAGGTTAATACCTCCCGCAACTACCAAAGCATCAATAGGTCCAACTCTTCAAATTGATACCTACTTCTCCAAAAACACTAATGGTGATAATATTCCCACTAAGAGGTAAAGGATACACTTGGGAGGTCAAGTGCGTGGGTTGAAGGTGTTGTTCATGGTTTGATATTTCATGTGAGTTCAAGGTGTTGTTTGTGGCTTGAGATGCATGAGTTCAAGGTGTTGTTTATTTCCTTGGCCTATGGTTGGGATGTTAGTGCCACTAGGTGGTTTTGAATTGTTGGTATGTGTTTCGGGTTCTTGGAAATAATATGCATGCACTGGGGGGGCGAGAGCCCCCACCAATTTTTTTGGGGGGGTTCATAGGGGGACACAAGAGGTCACTTCACATGGATTTTGTGCTAGTAATAAAATGCACACATTCCTAATGGAACTCACAATATTGGAACATGCACGTTCTCTAGGAACATGCACATTCTGATGCAGGAGCATCACTCCCACTCAACGACATAGTCAGTAGCTAGCACAATAGTGCATGGGGATGGAGCATATACTGAGGAGAGAGGGCACAATCCTTCTCATTTTGTTTTAAAATTCTCTCATTTAATGTAATTAAGTGATGGGAGGATTGAGAAGCCAAATATCCATTGTATGGGCCAAGCTTGTATGCAAATCGCCTTAAATGGCTGACAGGTAGATGAATCTAGATCTGATCTAGATGAGTTGTAAATTAAATGTAATTTAATGCATTAGGAAGAGAAGGATCGAGAAACCCTTATTTTGTATGAGAATCAATGTATTGAAAAAGTAATTAATTCTCTCGGTAGATTAGGAGAGTTCAGGAGAGGAGAGGAGAAGAGTTGAGACTCTGTTGTAGTCTAGTCTTGTAAATATTGTAAACATTGTAAAACATTCACAACTAATAGAAATTGAGTTTATTTCCGGGTATCTCTATGTATCTGTGTAAGTGAGTGTTTGTTTTTGGATGTTTACTGATTGTGTGTGAATGCATGAATGCTTGAATGTTCCTCTTTGCAGGAATATATAAAATTCTTTTTTGGTGTGGATTTCTGAGCGTTCTGGGCTCTCGAGGCTTTGCAAGGAGTGCACACTAAAGTTATTGAAAACTATAGAAATCCAGTGCAAGGAGTGCAGAATAATTCAGTCAGGAGTTCTATGAGGAGCATTCTAGGTGGGCACACCATAACCAGTCATAATATCAAGAGGGATAGGAAGTCAGTGTAAGGAGTGCACTAAGGACTATTACAAAGTCCATAAAATTTTAGGTGGGAAGAGTAGTTGTGCCAGGAGGGAAACTAGAACACTCAAGGAGTGTTGAAGTCGAAAATCGGACAAGGGACACATTTAAGTGCATAAGCTCAGGAGGGAGAAGCACAAGTGTGTTCCAGAGAACTTATTATAAGTTCCAAGCTCAGGAGGTATAGCATTCATAGAACACAGACAAAGGCCACAACCTTTCAAAACCTTGAGAAAATTCCTTGTTGAAGGGAAGCAGAGCTGCGACGAAGGAGAGAGATCAACAACCATTGATTTAGCTACGATATTAGATCTGGGCGATTAGATTAAGCCCTAATCAAAGGAGAATGCAGATCAAAGAAGCTCTGAAGCCCCTGAGCAAAGGATAGCCACAAATCTAGTGATCGAACGAGGGTCGCTATATCTTCGAGCCTTCATCCTTCGGTGGTTTGGTGATTCAACACTCCGACGAATTGAACCATTATTGTAAAGGGTGAGGAACTCCCAGAGTCCTGAAGTCCAGAGTGGATGTCAAGCGTAGATTATCAGGGGAGGAGAATCCTCACCAACCGTCCAATTAAAGTCATAACTATTGACGAAGGAGAGAGGAAGGGTAGGTTTATACCTACACCTACCAGTCAATAGAAATTTATGAATGATTTTGGCTAGTAACACTCCAGGTAAATGAGAGTGTTGTGGAGTTGGTGAATCCTCTAGAGCGTCGGATTCCCTAAGCTCTGAATAGTGCCTTTTTGGCCAGCACTTGGTTCTAGCCCATGGTCACATGCGATTTTGTCAGGGTAAAAAGGGATAACGCCTATGGTTTAATCTCGAGAAGAGAAGGGGATTATTTTTAAGAACCCAATGGGTTTTAAAGGGGCCTGCAATAGAAATGAAAGGGATTTTGTGCAACAAAGAAGGATCCAACAAGGATCCAAGAGCCATTCCACCTCCCGTGAATGATCCGAGACTGAGAGGTTGCAATCAGTTTGCATCAGGTGGTATCAAAGCGAGATTTTTTTTGCAGACAATAGGAAAAGGGGCGGAGAAACATAGTACCAATGTTCTGTAAGAATTGTTTGCAGGTGTGCAACAAAAAGTAGACAACCAGGTGGGATGAAAGAATGAAAGAAGAAATTGCATTATTAGAATAGAGAAGAGCCCGCGAAGCTCTTAAAGTGATAGAAGAACCTTGAGGAAGAGAGAAAAGTGAATTTCTCAAGAAGAAAGTGAGCAGTTGGAGTGAAACAACCAAAGAGAAAGGAGTTCTCAAGAGAGGAGCGAACACAAGGTGTGTTCCTACACTCAACAATAGTGTAAAATATCAGGGTTCCAGTGGAGTGAACCAAGAGGCTAAGTGAGGAGAGGCTTGGAAGAGGCTAACTATAGATCATAGAGAAAGTGGAGAAGAAATGGTTACTGAAGTCCGTAGATAAGGTTCAAGAGGAGGCCACAAGAAGATGAACAAAGAGGAGATGGATAAAGAGCTCAAAGAGACTAGAGAGGAGCTCGACATATTGATGCTTTAATGAAAGATAATGCAACAAGGAGAGAAAGAGAGATAGAGATATGAATGGCCCATGAAGAATAAGGTGAAGTGGCCTATCCAACAATTGATCGTCAAGAGGCAAAATCAAATGTTGAGGAGATAGTTGAGACAAATAGAAAGTCTGAAGAACTCAGAGGAGAAATTCCCATCAACAGAGAAGATGGTTTACATCTGTAAACTAGAAGAAGGAGAAAACCTTGATGAATATGGTGATGAGAGATCAGCTGAAGACCTCATAAACTTCCAGAAGGGCATAAAAAAAAGGGTAAAATTCCAAGAGGGAAATGAGAAGAGATCAATCAAAGATCTCAAGGACTACCAGGAGAATAAAAGGAGAAGAATTATTACTATGAAGGCAAGGAGAAGATGAGATTGTCTGATAGTCTCTAGAACTCAGTGAAGGGTTCCACTCAAGATGTGCAAGTGCTGATAGGAGAGGAAATGGATCAACAAAGAGTGCAGACAAAAGAGGAGATAGAGGCAGGAGAGAAGCCTCATGAGCATGAAGATTCATGTGGGGTTGCAAGCCACATAAATGAAGATGATGATAATTTGAATACTTCAATTCTCAAGTAGGAGGATAAGAGGTGCATTCTGATCATTGGGGGAATCAACACATTCATGCCAAGAAGCCCAACAGAGGCCAGTGCATGTGTTGCACACGAGGAGGTGATGCAGGAGGCATCCAAGGAAGATGCCATAGGTCCAAATGTTTTTAAAACTAACAATTTATGTCTAAATGCAGGTGCAGAAGAAGAAGGACAACCAACAGAGATTGTCAAGGAAAAACAAAAGGAGAAGACACTGAAATTTTCTCAAGAGATGAAAGAGGAGGAAGACCACATAGTTGTGATCCATGAGAATGTTCAAGGAGAGATGCAGGATCAAATTTTTGTAGAATGAAGAGACAAAAGAGAAGAATTGGCCCATGATGATGGCCAAAAGAAGTAAGATATAGAGGAGGAAGAAGGAGAGAAATCTTCCCAAAATTCGAAGGGAAGAAAAGACCACAACCATGTTTTGATGGTAGGGGAGATCAAAGTATCTCTTGGAAAGGACCCAGGAGGAAAGGAAAATGAAGATGCTGCTTGTAAGAAGGTTGAAAGAAAACCCACAAAGCCTATCATTTTGGAAGATAGGAGGAAGAGAGAAGAAAAACATTCATAGGAAATGCTCATGGATTGCAGCCAGGGAGAAGAACAAAAGATAACTGCAAAATTGGAATCTGCAGTAGAAGAGAGAGAAGAAAACATGTATTTTGTTGATCTATGCAAGGATCTTGAATCTCTAGAGGAGAGGATAATTAAATAGAGGAGGCTCATCCAACAAGTCAAGTTGGAGATTGATAAAGAAGAGGAGATGAAACAACAATAGAGTAGAATGCAGGAGATGAGCCAACCCATGGATAGGATGGACATGGAGATATAATATATAAGGAAGATAATGCTGAGATCAATAAAGGAGACAATCAAAAAAATATGGAGGCTGAAAAGAGAATACTGCAGTGGCAAGATTTATGGAGCCTTGCAACATAATATTTGGAAACCAGGAGGAGAGCCTGCAACAATAGCAAGACAATAACAACAACAACAAAAACAACAACAACAAGGAAGAGGAGCAGATGAGGAGCTACAGAATGAAGTTTGGGATCCAATAGGACCTCAACTGCAACAAAAGTAGAGCCATGAGAAGGAGCTCCTGATTTTGTCAGTAGAGGAGTCTGATGCGGGAGCATTTCTCCCACTTAGCGGCATAGTCAGCAGCCAACACAACAATGCATGAGGATGGAGTAGATCCTAAGGAGAGAGGGTGCAACCCTTCTCATTTTGTTTTAAAAATATATCATTTAATGTAATTAAGTGATGGGAGGCTCGAGAAGCCAAATATCCATTGTATGGGTCAATCTTGTATGTAAATTGCCTTAAATCGATGACAGGTAGATGAATCCAGATCCGATCTAGATGAGTTGTAAATTAAATGTAATTTAATGCATTAGGAAGAGAAGGATCGAGAAACCCTTATTTTGCATGAGAATCAATGTATTGAAAAAATAATAAATTCTCTTGATAGATTAGGAGAGTTCAAGAGAGGAGAGGAGAAGGGATGAAACTCTGTTGCAGTCCAGTCCTGTAAATATTGTAAACATTGTAAAACATTCACAACTAATATAAATTGAGTTTATTTTTGGGTATCTCTATGTATCTGTGTGAATGAGTTTTTATTTCTGGATGTTTACTGAATGTCTGTGAATCCAAGAATGCTTGAACGTTCCTCTTTGCAGGAATAGATATAATTCTCTTTTGGTGTGGATTTCTGAGCATTCTGGGCTCCTGAGGCTGTTCAAGGACTGCATACTAGAGTTTTTGAGAACTCAAGAAAGCCAACACAAGGAGTGTGCAAGAACTTAGCTAGGAGTTCTGTGAGGAGTGTGCTAGGTGACGCACCAGAACCAGTCATAATCTCAGGAGGGATAGGAAGCCAATGCAAGAAGTGCGCTAAGGTCTGTTATAAATTCTATAAAATCTTAAGAGGGAAGAGCATCCATGCCAGGAGGGCACCTAGAACACTCAATGAGTGTTTGTTAAGAACCTGAATAGATCTACAAATATAATCACCACAAATACTGAATACACAATAGATCCAAATGACAATATATAAGAAATCACACTTTATTATATTAAACCCTTGAGGTAGGGCAACACCATACAATG
>JASDQU010438536.1:41822-65128 GCA_032191745.1 Picea mariana
ATATATAATAGTATTACCTTCAAATATATTAAAACTCATACCATTATACATGAAACAACCTTGGGTCCATTACCCAAACCTTTGTGCTACCAGAATTCGCTACCGGACTTTGTTCAAGGGTTTACATCAATGAAAACCAACCTTAATAAACACTACTTTCAACTTACTTTCCTTGTAAGAAAAATATCATGAAAATTTATTGAAAATTAGGGGCCACTATTCCCAATAACTATAACCATTTGACCCCTAATACAACATAAACACCATCCATTTCGATGGAAATCATGGGACTATCCATTAAATACTCACCCATATTGAGATTAATACTATGGCACTTGATGATCCGGGTGTATTTTGGTGGCCATACACCTTTACCAGTAGCTCAAAACACATTTTTCCACTTTCATAGTTTTTCTATGGTTTTTCTGGTCTTAAACTTCTTGGGTCATTTTGAGGCCCTAAATGACGACTTTTTGGTAAGGAAGTGTCTAACATGTAGTCAAAGGTGAATTCGAGGCCAAAACAATGTCATATGCAAAAGTTACGCCCTTTGGAAGTTGATGTATTAACTACCCCATCAGGGCCCACAAAGCGTTTGGTGTTTTATATTTTGGGGTTAGGTTTTTGGATGTTTAGGGTTTTATAATTAATTTTCTATGTTAAAAATACCTTTTGAGCCTCATTGTAAACACATCTTCTTCTGAATGAGAGTAGTTGTCACATCTCTTCTCAGAGATAAGCTGCCACCATTCTAGTGACCTCATTTCACTCTATATTTTTACAATTTCTACAGATTTATTTCTTTAATAGAAATTGAGTATTATTGTATCTATGTGTTTCATGAAATATCTCTATGTGTTTCATTGTTATATCTCTTCCTTTATTTCATTCTCAACATAATTCAGATAAGTGGTATTAGAGCATTCTTCTCCTTGTCATTTCTTAGTGTATGTCTTGATGAGGTCGAGGCATAAAGAGCTGGGTATCAAGCTAGTTTCTCTTGAAGAAAACTACTCTCGTTGGCCCAAAAGAACTCCAAAGGAATAAAGGAAATATGAGGGAGTAGTAGATCCTATTAATCTATTTCTCATGGAATCACTCGCACAACATAGGAATAAGATGATGGATAATTTTTCCCAAATCCTTCAATGGATACTGACAACAAAAAAATGCATCTTAGTCAAGTGGCAACTTTGGAGGCACCTCCCCCTTCAAGGTAAAATTTAATTTTGATATTCATGTATTTGAAGATCAGATAGAGGCACATTCTTTGGAAAAGTGGCTAAATCTACTAGAAGGTTTTTTCTCCGTCCACAATTTTCCAATAGGGAAAATATCACTTTTTCACTCTTTAAGATTGTCCCCCATGTCAAATATTGGTGGGAGACTTACTGTTATAAAAACTCCACAGAGGAGTCTAGGATATTTGGGTTCAATCTACTTGGGACTCTTTTATGGATGTTTTCAAGAAATAATATTACCCTATTGAAAAATATGATGACCAGTACACATGATGGACCACAATTCCTCAAGAGAGGGACTAAATAGTGTTGGATTTCACAAATATATCCCATATCTTGTGCATCGAGATAGGTATCAAAGACTCCGAGAAATATTTGGTTCTAAAATACCATGGGGGTCTACATAGGTACATCCGAACATAAATGGAGTTTTTGTACATCTCGTCACTGGGAGATGCTTATCGATATG
The DNA here is from genome assembly GCA_032191745.1 of Picea mariana. Classification (NCBI taxonomy): domain Eukaryota; kingdom Viridiplantae; phylum Streptophyta; class Pinopsida; order Pinales; family Pinaceae; genus Picea; species Picea mariana. The sequence goes on from JASDQU010438536.1 coordinate 43,533, forward strand.
TTGTCAAAATCAAGCAAAAATTTAAGCAATGGAGAAATTAGGAGTTTAGGTCTATAAATCCACAACAAAAAAAGTGTGGTAAAGGTGGACCTAACTCACAAAATATCCAACCTAAAGACAACCAATAAAAAATATAGTATAATAAGGGTAATGAGAAGATGAAGAAGGGAAATGGAAAGTGGCGTGAGTTCCAAAATATCCCTTTCCACAACACAAATGAATGTCACTCGAAACAACCATTGGTGGTCGAGATCAAAGAAAAACAATTAGAACCTGATTCAGACTTGAATTTAGAGAACATTAAAAGGAAATGGATCATCAATGAAGAACCCACTTCTGCCATTGCGACCACAAATATCCAACCAAAATAACAAGAGGAGCCTGAGGAGGGGGAACACGTCTTCCATTCATAGATGTGAGTGAGGGGGATCCCACTTCATTTTATTGTTGATAAAGGAAGCCAAAAGATCCTAATCTCAGTCGACGTCATCAATTGGTTGGATTTGTCAAAAACACCTCACCCATAGCCACACAACATTAGGTGGATTCATCATGAATTAGATCTCAACGTCAACCAATAGTGCTTCCTATCCTACGATATCAATCCCTTCAATGATGAAGTACTATGTGATTTTTCCCCATTGGAGTTATGTGATGTTCTTTCAGGCTAGCCATGTGGAAGCTTCATGTTATTTATGAGTCTATACCCCGTAGAGTCTTTGTTACTCTGGTGGGTTATTTCTATAGGGTACCATAGGTTGTTTGAACTATTGTCTCAGCAAAAAAATGTTGCAAAGTAATCTCTCATACCACAAAGTTTAGCCTCTTCACAATTCGGTCATAAATTTAAGAAAAGGACACTATGAACACTATATCATTGTCCCAAGACCTTTCTATCCAACAAAATTATGTCGAAAAGATTATAGAAGAGCAGAAATATATTCTTTTTTCACCTATGGTGGTGCCTCTTCACTTCCGAGTTAGTCCAAGATATAACAAATCCCTTCATAGATCTATTGGACACAACTCTTTTCATGTGTTCTTGGGATTCCAACCATTAGCACCCATTGATACAACTCTTCATGCAACATCTTCCCCGACAACATCCTCTCATACTTAGACTAAGGAAGATCATGCAAATATATTGGTTGAATGGATCCAACTCCTCCAACAATAGTTTCATGAAATCCTTCAACAAAATAATGCCAACTATAATCATGACAACGTCTTTAACAAGGAAAGTGGCTCACCAAGGTTTAGATTCAACAAAAGTTTCCCCATCTCCCTTGGGAACTTGACACTATGGGGAACAATGCTTCCTAAGGGGGGAGGAATGATCAAAGTGAATGTTGGTGGCCACCCACCTATTCCACTAGAGCTAAAAACACAGTTTTCCACCTTGGAAAATTTCTACACTTTTTTGGGTCATAAACTTTTGGGGGTGTTTTGAGGCCCTAAACATCGTTTGTTTGGGGAAGACATCACATAACATCTAGTCGAAGGCAGATTTTAGGCTGAAAAAAAAGTGTACGTATCATCTAGACCTTTTCAATGGTATATGGATCACCCAAAATAGATATTTTCTGCAAATGTTATGCCCTCAGGAAGTTAACATATCAAATACCCCCATCAGGGCCCATAAATATTTTGGTGTTTCATCTTTCAGGGTTAGGGTTTTAGATGTTTGGGGTTTTATCATTAATTATTTATATTAAAAAGGCCTTTTGAACCTCATTTTAAAAACAGCTTCTTGCAAATGAATGTAGCCATCACATCTCTTCTCAGAGATAAGCTAGCATCATTCTAGAGAGTTTATTTCACTCTGTATTTTTAGAGTTTCTGCATATTTCATTATTTAATAGAAAATGAGTATTACTATATATCTATGTTTTGTGAAATACATGTGTGTTTCATTGTTATATCTCTTCCTTCATTTCATTCTCAGCATAATCTGGATCACTTGAAAAATTTATGGTACCTCCATCTGCAACCATTACTTGAAACTCCGGTGCTGGAAATATAAAGCAATTGAGAGTTTTTGATAAATTTTAGTTGATAAAGTTATCGGTACAACCAGAATAAATCAACATTGTTACCTATTTATTTGTTATATACCATTATATATTGAGGGTATGTGGAGTACTGATGTCGTCCAATGCATGGCAATATATCATTGGAGTATTCTCTTCTATATCTAGATCTTGTGATGGCTCCAATTCTTGAACTTTTTCCTCTGCATGGTCTATGCAGAATAATTTATCCGCGCTACATTTATGCCCCTTATTGTACTTGCTGTTAAAATTGAAACATAGTCCATTTTCTCTTCTTTCATCCATTTGTTGATGTGTGAACCTTGTTGGTTGAGTGAGGTTAGGAGAGGGAACATGATGCTTTATATAGTTGTTAGTGGCCACTCTTCTAGTATCCATATTTTTCCCACTATCTTTGTCATACTAAAAAATTGGTGTTGGTATATATATTTAAAGATATGCACCTCATGTTGAATGTTCTCCTTTAAAGTCCCCACAAAGAGAGCTAAGAAATTATCCTCATGAATTTTCTTTACCCTGAGACTGAAATTTTGGAATTGTTGAGTGTTCTTTGTAATTGGAACTTTATGTTGAATATTGATCAATTTACTAAATAATGTATTGATCTTAATATCCCCATAATTTGATATCAATTCATCAGTAAAAATGGACCAATAGATAATAATTTTTTTTTTCTTTTACAAATCCATTGATACCAAACAAGCTTATCATTTTCTAAATACAAGTATGTAATAGGTACCTTTTGTAAGCTCGACACTTGGTGTAGATAAAATAATTTTTCCATCTAGAATATCCATGTTATATGATCTTGACCATCAAGCTTACTCATATCGATATTTGGAATGAAGTAGTTCATTGGTTCCACATTGAAACCTCACTAATGTGGATCTTGAAGTGATGAATAATTTTGATTTTTGGACTCAATATTTATTTCCTCTACATTTTTATAGTTTTCTTTCATTTTGATATCTCTTTTGGAGACTCTCTCATCTAGAGTATGTAAAATCATGGAAGAAATGGAACTTTTCGATTCTAACATCTTCTTTCCATATGCTCCCAATTTTTATCCATATTATTTTCCATCTCTTTCATATTTTCTTCCATGTTCTTTTCCATCTCATCCATCTTCTTTTCCAACTTTCCAATCTAGTGAAAAATTTCTTTTATTTTTCTTGAGTCATGGTTGATCTCTCAGGACGTTTATTTGGTGAAGTAAATTTTGTAGGAACCCTTGGATCCATGTAAGAATATAATAATTCTCCTCTTTTTCCTCTCGATCACAAATTTTGAATCACCAAAAATAGATCTTCTAATCAAAATTTATGTTGATTGTAAGTTACCTACCATTCAAACCCTAATTTACATAATTTTTGGGTGGTTGACCTTTGTCTTTATATATATATATATATATATATATATATAATTTTAACCCTTATGAGTCTCAAATTTATTCCTGTATTAATCTTATATGACTTCTTAAACTCCTGGAAATTCCACAGTCTGAACCTTCACTGATAAAACTTTATAGGAAAAATACCAAAATGTCATGTTTAAGACTAATTTCAGGACTAGTAAATAAACCCAACTTACACAATATATATCACAAATTATAATGATTCAAAATCTATTTTTTTTTACATGTAACTAAACATTTATCCTCGGGATTCTAAAAATTTCAAAGTCTGAAACTTCCCCGAAATGTTCTTATAGATAAAATACACATATTATTCATTTGAGACTAATTTTGGGACTAGTCACAAACCCTAACTTCCACAAGATATATCTATGAAAATAAAATGAACCAGAACTTGAACGTTTTACCACCTAATCTTATATATATTTCCTCATTCTTCTCAAAATTTTGTTGACTGAAACATCCCAAAAAAATGTTATAGAAAAAATTACAAGACAACTTGCTTGGAGTAGCAAAACCATAGGATTGATGCTCTGATTCCAAATGTTATGGTCCAACACATTGAGAATGATAAAAATTCAATGAATAATAGTCCATTGTGAGGGGGAAACATCCTTTTAAAATATTTTCAATGTACAATTTGAGATAAAATGATCTTAAGAGTAGGTCTACTTGGTATATATAGAGGAGACAAAGGGTACAATTATAATGAAAGGGTAGAATGAAGGGCTCTATCCTACCTACTAATATAACAAAATAATTTAATAATTCAATATCTAGGGCTTAATAAGGGGTTTTATGATTAACATGGGATTTGTCTAGGGCTTGATAACTATTCCATCCAATAACCCATTAGTTGGTTAGTCTACTAGAGGAGGATAAATGTGTAGAATTTTGGGAGCTAAAGGGGATGCCGAAACATTCATTACAAGACAATGACAAAGTATAGGGAAGATACTATTTTTCATTGCTTTTGTTTTACATACTTTCAACCTTGAATGGAAATACGAGTTTTGTGTGGGAATAATATTTTTCTCGCCAATCAATTTCATTCACATTTTATTCACATTGACCAATTTCTAGCATGCACATTTTAATTTTCATTTAAGGACATCTAGTCACTCCATCTCACTCCATTTCATCTCATATATCATGTTGACAACCATTGCACTATTATGTTTTTAAGGATCAATAATAGTAAGCCTCCTTGCATGCACCTAAATGCTCAACTCTTCACCTCTTAATTCATCCCTATAGTGCACTAAATGCAATAAGAACATGGATGCTTAATGATATATACTCATCCCTCCATTTTCCCTTATGGTCTTAGGTTTCTTAATGGTATTTTGTTGCTTCCTATGGTTTTTTACTTCCAAAAACGTTGATTGGTTAACTTCCTCCATAACCCTAATCAAACCTTTATGCACTCTTCCATCCTTATACTTTAATTCACACTCACTACTTTCTTTTACCTCCCATCCACTTAAATTCATTTTTATTACATTCTACTATCTTTTTTTTATCCTACTATTTATTCTTTCCTTCCTCTGTGGTATGTTATATTTTACTTCTTATTTCTATTTCTTCACTTATTTATTTCTTACCTTCACTGAACCATTTATATATTTACTATGTTTACCTTGGCCTTTTATCCTTACCATTTTTGTATTATTATTATTTATGTTTTCTCCTCTAAGTATCTCCTTCCACTCTCTCATTTCACTCACTTCTTATTTCATCCCATCTTTTCCTCTTCTTCTTTCATCCCATCTTTTCCTTATAGTACTAATCCTCTTCTTTCATGCTCTCACTAATTCCTTAACACTTGCCTACCATATACCTCCATATCACCTCTATTAGATGCCTTCGTTCCATACCATGAATAAACAACACACTTTTTTTTATTTTTCAAGTTTATTAAGGTGATGCATTGATGCATGCTACATCAATGAATTAAGCACCAATGATCCGAAGGTGGAAGCAAATGAATGATAATAATGATTTTAAAAGGACAATCAAACACCTAGACGTAATCCATTGAAATCATGAGTTTGAATTTCAAGTTCTTATCATATTTATAAATGATCATTTTTCATCCAAACTTGCATATCAATGAAATTTAGCATAATGAAGTGGTGATGTGAAAATTGCAACAAATTCATCAAGGTGCTACGAATATTATGAAGGTAAAATAATAATGTATACAAAATGGGTATTGGATTTTTTTGGTATCGAAACACATTACATTATAATAGACACCCTAAAAAAATACCACATACCCAAATTATAATTTAGAAAAAATAAAGTGTTTTCATATTCTTACAAAAGTTGAATTAGTAAACCTCCAAAAAACATAGTTGGGTCAGTCATGATTTGAAGTAACAAATTAAGGAATTTTAAAAACATATTTATAAGGGAGGTATCCCTTGGAATATAGTTTACATACCAATTTGAATCACTTTATTTGGATGTTGGATAGAAAAGTTATTCCCAAATTAGTAATTGTTTGTCCTAAAAATTGTATTATTAAAACATTTTCTCTTAGACTATTCATTAGCAGATTTTGGATATCAAATCAAATTATTTATAAGAAAATGTTTATGTGAGAGATGTCCACAAGATAATACATTCATCTCCCACTGGAATCATCTTAATCAAACTTCATATGAAAAGGTTGTACCAAGAAGAGGCACTATTGGTTTAAGATAGAAATCAAAACAACTTTTCCCTGTAGGTAGTCCCTCATCAAAATTGATATATGAGTTCAATTCAATTTATAAAAGTGTTTCTACTAGAGATATCCTTTGGAATTAACTTCAATTTGGATTTGGAATCACTTCAATAAAACACAAAACAAATAATTTATCATTAGAACATTGTTGGGTAGTCTAGGTGGCCACCACTTCTCAATAGGTAAAAATTAAAATTGTTTATTATATCATTTTTATATTTTTTTTCTATGCAATATTTGCAATTATTTATTATTTCTTGGGAAAATAAATCCCTTATGTCTCTCCTCCTCCACAATCTCATGTTTCATTGTATAATAGTGCTAAGTTTTTGCAGGTAAAAAAAGGGATTAAGCAAGTGTTGTGCCCCCACTAGAACCTCCCAGTTTTCTTATATTAGCCTCTATCCAAGAAAAGAAATTGGTCCCCCATTTAATTCCTCCAACCAGAACTCTCACGCTCTCTTCCTCGTGCAAATAGCTACGAATAAGTTCTGCTCATCCTACCTTGACTTATCATTTCCAGTTCCTCCTCAGATCACTTCTACCTGACAATCCACACTTATGCAAGTTCCCTCTTCCCACACTGACACATAGCGCCTCGAAGTGTGCATCCTTTATGTCAGGAAGTTGGATTTGGTTGATGGAAAGTTGGTTTGGATTTTTGTTTGTCATTGATGTCAACCCTTGAAGAGTGATATTGTATATTGATGTCAACCCTTAGATATTGATGTCAACCCTTGTATAAATCTGGTAGTGAAATCTGATATCACAAAGGTATGGGTAAGGGACATGAGTTTGTTTGAGGTATAAAGGAATGAATATCAATGAATATGAAAGTCAGATATTGATGTCAACCCTTAGATAATATATGAAGAGTAATATTGTATATTGATGTCAACCCTTGGAGAAATCTGGTAGTGACGTCCGATAGTACAAAGGTATGGGTAAGGGACATGAGTTTGTTTGAGGTATAAAGGAATGGATATCAATGAATATGCAAGTAAAACTATTCTAGACAGATAGTACATTTGATGCCATTTTCGATGATATGTGGAACGTCACATAACTCCTCTCGGTGATAAAGGAATGGATATCACGGTAAGTGAGTTATGGCCTTGTGAAGTTGGAGAACCCTCATGAGCTATCGTGAAGCCCCTAGAAGGTCATTGAAGTCAATTTATTCTAGAATCTCCTAGAATAAGTATACTAGTCAAATTGATTGTAACTACTAGTTAATCATGGGTATAATTGTTGCATTAAGAAAATAATTAAAAATAAATTAGTTCCAACAAGAAGTTGTGAGTTTGGTAATTATGGTAAAGTAGTTGTGATGAGAAGATTAAATATTCAAAGTGGTTGACCAAGAAATAAATTAAATAATAAAGTGGTTGAAACAAGAATTTAGTTAAGGGAAAAGAAGTTATGAATTGACTAATTATAGAAAATTTAGTTGCAACAAGAAGTTTTGAGTAAAGAGAAATTATTTAAATAATAAAGTAGTCAAAGTGGTTGCATAGAGAAATTATTTAAATAATAAAGCTAGTTGCAACTAGAAGTGGAGAGATAACTATTTGTGGATTAAGTGGTTGTAAGTGGACAAGTGGTTAGAAGTGAGTTATCCCTAAAAGAAGGAAGTTTGGTAAAGTTAGTTAGAAGATAACTGCTTGAGGAAGCTACTTGGAGAGACATATAGATAAGAGACCAAGGAACTTGCATTAACACCTACCCTAACTATTGAATATCATTGAATATCTATTTTGTGAAAGGTCTATTGAAGGTACACATTGATACATCAAGTTACACAAGTTTGAGATATTAAAGGAGCATTGAAGATTAAAGTTTTAGAGTTGCATAATCACTGAAACAACCCTAGTTTTTGAGGTGTACGCACGTTGTAGTGGAATAAGTTTCTTACATAAGAGGGATGGTAGTATAGTAGGGTGTGTACAGTTGGGAAAATCCATGAAATATTTAGTTGCTGAGAGTTCCAGGTTCTCATATTCTGAAAGCAAGTTCTCAGGAAGGTGTACAGTGATTAGGAACAACTGATCTATTACAGGTTCAAAAGGTATGTCATATTCTTATGTGTAGTTGGATATTGTTGTCTACATGTGATATGGATATGAGAAATTGAGGATTTTCCCTAAAGATGATGTTGGATGTATAGAACCTATGGTATGAGACAGATGTATAGAAATGGAGCACTGGTATGAATGATATTAATCATTCGTACATCTTGTTGGTTTGAGTATTGAGGGATATCTTGCAATTCTTGGCACACGGTTGCGAGTTTTTGGTTGTGATGTGTTGGTGATGTTGTTGGTTAGTTTGAGGCTGCATATCAGCGAGGGTTTGATTTCTAGTCCATGTGAGGGTTTATTAGACATGATTATGATTGTATTCACATGTATGGCACATGACTAGAGAGACATAGATGCACATGGTTTGAATGATATTCTTGTGATATTGAGTATGAGATCTATGTTATTACATCTGATTTATTGAGGGATATCCTTGGTACATGTTTAGATGCACTTTATAGTAGTGTTGGTGACACATGATTCATACATGTTTCATGCATGGCTAGAGGCACTTGCTAGTAGTATTTTTGACACATGGTATATGGATAATGTGGCATAGATATCTTGATATATTAGTAAAATAACATCTTGGTCTTGGTGATGGTTATCAGGTATTGTGATGTGCATAGTTTATGCACTTGTGATGGTACAGGTTGTGTGAGATATTGATGTACATGGTTGATAGTACAGGTTGATTGGTGCAAGATGATTAGTATAGGTTGCGACATGTTGTAGGTTGATGTGAGAGAGACAGGAAAGGGTCTGAGTTTTATAAAGGTGAAAACCATATCTTTCTAAAGGTGTACACATGTTGCAATATAGACAGACCGCATACATACGTAGGTTGCAGTATAGACAGGTCGCATACATACATGAGCTGCAGCATATACAGGTCGTATACCTATTGGTTTTGGTTGGTACAAGTAGATTATTGGTACAAGTTGGTCAAAGGTTATTGATAGATGTTGGTTATAGGTTTTTGGCATAGATTGGTACATTTTTACAGTGGTATATCTCATAGAGAAAATGTGGCATTGGTTTCATCATTTATTTGACACTTATATTTCCTTGCGGCAGGACGGGGCAAGGAAAGGGGGTTGTAGCCTCTTTCTGGTTGGTACCGGAGAATAAGGGAGTTGGATCTTCCTTCAGGTTGGAGCCTTAGAACTAGGTGGTTGTATCCACCTTTTGTTTGTAACTGGAGAACATAGGGAGTTGTAGCCTCCTTTTGGTTGTAGCTAAAGAATTGGGGAGTCAGAGATTCCCTCAGGTTGTAGACTAAGAAACCAGGGGGTTGGATCCTTCTTCCAATTGGAGCTAGAGAATTTGAAGTTGGCACTTCCTTGAATGTAATTATTAAATACATATAAGAAAATCATTATGTGATTTTCTCTCGCATCGGGTTTCCACATAAAATATTGGTTTACTGTGCATTGTGTGGATGTGTCTATTATTGTTTATTATGCACTAATGGTTGTTAATGTTATATGATGCAATAACATATTAATAATGAACTAATTAACATTGTTGAATAAGATAAAGGAATATAAATTTTGGTTAAAAGTTTATAAATTTCTCATTACTGATTCACCCCCCCTCTTAGTAATCCAACAATTGGTATCAGAGCGGGATCCTTCAAGAGACAATTTAACCACTGGAAGGAGATCATGGAATTTACTAAGAAAGGAGTATCAATGTTTGATGGTCATAGCGGTATAAAGTATGATATGTGGAGAATAAGAACACCAACCGTTTTAGAGGCACATAGATATCATATTTGGAATTTAGTTGTGACATGATATAATGCTACAAAGAAAGCAAAGACTACAACCAAGAAGGAATTAAAGAAAAATAACAAAATTCAAATGGACTTCATTTTTGAAGGACTATATGATTCAGTTAAGGACAAGGTAGGTAAATATTCATCATCTAAAGAATTTGGGATAAGTTACATGATATCTATTCTTCACCCATCATAGAGTCAAAGAATTCCAAAGAAGATGCAAGTACAAAACATGAAAAGATGTTCACCATGTCATACAGATTCAGAAGAAAAAGATTATGTAATCAACATAAGTATGTTGTTTTGATTTAATTGTGAAAAACGTGGACATCTTGAAATTGAATGCCCTGAAGGTAATGAGACAAAAAAGGAAATTGAAATAGAAGACAATTATGAAGCAGAACTGATTAGTGTTTTATATGAACTAAAGAAAGAAAGAGAAGAAAACAAGTCACTCAAGAAAGAATTGATGAAGCAAAAGGAAATTGTTGAAGGTTCTGAAGAAGCTAAGAAGGTCATCAAGAATTTAAGAGATCAACTAGAAGAGGCCATAATAATTGAAGAAATTATGGATTATCAAAAGACGTTTTTAAAAGACAACCTATCAACACAAAAGGAAGAAGAATAAAAGAGAGAAACGATACTAACATATCATCTCAATGAAAGAACCGATCAATTCAACCAGCTTGAGAAATATTTTGGTAAAGAAGAGAGAAGAATCGAAGAAGAAATAATTATATTGAAAATCCAACTTGAAGAATCAAAGAGAACATAAGAAGTCATGAAGTCTCAGATAATGAAGAAAGAATAAGAGGAGGTTTAGAAGCTTGAAGAAGAAGTTGTCACACTAAGATTCAAATTCGTCAATCTCAACAAGAACGTTGAAGAGATAGAAACATCGACATCACCAATAGATAATGAAGAGAAGCATTCTAGGTTTCCAGAAAATACGAACGAAGAAAAGAGAAAACGTTATGTAGAAGTACTCAAAGGAAGGAGTCATGGTCAACCAAAATTTATGAAAAATGATAAAGATACATCGTCAAGAAGACCCTCCACATTCAAGTCACAAAGAAGCCTCAATCATGATCAACCAAGGCAGGAATTCAACAGGACTACACCATTCACTCCCAGGTATGTAAATTTATTTTATTGTCATTGTTTTTATTTTACTTACTTTAGACATAAGGTTGCAGATTGAAATGCTTATGGAATAAATGTTAAAGAAAGAAATGATTATTTGGCCCCACATAGCATTGGATGTTACAAATGTAATAACAATGGACACATAGATCATGATTTTAGAATGTAAATGTGTTGAAACTAAACCTAATAGATCTAGATAGAAAATACTACACACATTTACAGAGAGAAATTGAGAAAGAAGAAGGAGAAAAAGAATGGAAGAATTCTCATTAACCATCCTAAATAATGAATAATTTACACATGATATACTCTGTATAACTCAATGAGTCTGCATTGGAGGAGAACCAATGCACCATAGTGGTGGTATAGAGTGATATGGACACACACTAACCGTTACGGGAGTGAACTACCACCTAGTCTAGTCTCTTAGGTAGTTACAGAAGTGACTACCAGCTAGCTGAGTTAACTGTCTGAACAAATGTAGTGAGGAGTAGATCAAGGAATCAAGGGTAATACACCATTATGGTGATGATCCAAAGAAAAGTGCACATTAGCATGGTGATGATCCCAATGTTTCATGGTGACAAAACCAATGCAGCATCTAGACTCAACTCAACTAGTCAAATTGAAGTGTCAACTGAAAGAGAATATTCTCCCTTAAACTATAGGAGACTAGATAATGACTAATTATGACTAATAAACAAGTAAAAAACTTAGGAAAAATAAATCCTAGGTGTGTGTGAAGTAACTCCAACACCCCCCTTGAACATCACTATGGTGAAAATAAAGAATGGGTCCCAGTAATGAGGCCATGTTAGGTACCCAAATACAAAAGATACACTGAAATAAAGTGAGGAAAGAGGGAAAACATCATGGGAAACACCCCCCCTCAAGGTACAATGTATGTAAAAAGAATAACTACAATTGTTAGGCAATTGTGTCCTTCACTCCAAGACGACTTCGCAGAGAATGGAACTTTTTCTCAGTGAAGGTCTTGGTGAAGATGTTTTTCATCTATTTTTTTGAAGGACAGAACTGTAGGTCGATGATCCCCTCTTGTACTAAGTCCCAGATGTGCTTCATCCGCTGCCTCTGAACTGGATCTTTGCAAAACTTCATAGTTCTCTGGTTGTCACACGCGATGACGATCAATCGATGAAACTAAATGCCCAACTCAATGAGAAAATGTTGCATCCAAATAGCCTAAATGGTTATTTTAACTACCCCTCTATACTCTCCCTTGACTGAAGATAGATCAATGGTAGATTTCTTCTTGCTCGACCAACAGATAGGCCCAAAACCAATATTGAGTGAGTAAAGAGATGTGGACTTGCGATCAATGCTATCGCTAGCCCAATCAGAATTAGTAAACCCAATGAGATATAATATAGAGTCTATCACATAATGAATCCCAAAGTTGATGGTGTCGTGTATGTATCGAATGATATTTTTTCCAGCCTTATAATGTAGCTCATGCGACTCCTGCATGAACCTGGAAAATGTGCCAACTGCATAGGATAGGTCTAGTGTGGAGTGTGTGAGATACAACAAGCTCCCCACAGGATGTATATACAGTGTGTTGTCAACCGATGGAGTCTCCCTTCCATCCTCAAGTTTGACTCCTGATAGGAAAGGAGTCAAAGTAGACTTTTAGTCTGTCATGTGAAATCTCTCAAGGAGATATAGTGCATACTTGGATTGAGACAGTTTGATGCCTGATGCATCCTGAACGATCTCGATTCCAAGAAAAAAGTGTATCAAGCCCATGTCCATCATCAAAAACTTGTCATGTAGAATCCTCTTGACTGTAGCAATCGTTGAAGTCGAGCAACCGATGATCAACAAATCATGAACATACAGAACTAAGAGTAGAAGTGAATCATCCATCCTGAGCATGTAGACATTTAGGTATGATTTAAAATGTACAAATTTCTATGACAACAGGTAGGATTTCATCTTGGGATACCACACCCTAGGAGCCTGCTTGAGGCCATAAAGGGACTTCTTCCATCGACAGAACACAGATGAGTCTTGCGTAAATCCTTGGGGCTGCTCCATATAGATCTCCTTAGAGAGATCACCATGAAGAAATGAATTCTTCACATCCATCTGATGGAATTCCCATCCCTTGGCTATCCCAATGGCAAGTGCCAATTGTATGGAATCCATCTTCACTACTGGAGCGAAGGTCTCATCATAGTCAATACCATGCACCTATTGAAAGACTTTGGAAACAAGTCTGGCTTTGTATCTCCTAATATGTCCATCCGTTGTGATCTTGGTCCTATAGAACCATTTGCATCTGATAAGTTTCCTCTTAGAAAGAAGGGGAACCAGATCCCGAGTCTGGTTCTCGAGGAGGGAGTTCTACTCCTCCTGCATGTAATATTTCCGAAAAGGATTTCCAGCAGCCTCACCATAAGACTGTGGATTTGAATACTGAACCAAGAAAATATGCTTGGAGGTAAATGGTTCAGTGGCAGTGAGTGAAACAAGAGGATCCTCGAAATTAGATCTAGTCCTCCTAATATCAGTTGGATCACCAACGCGATCCTCTGCATCATGAAGAGTGGTTTGTTCCCACTTGGGCTACTGCTCTAGCTCTACAACTACATATGGATGCTATGAATATGCATCTGACTATACTAACTCTAAAACTAAATCATCTTATTCCTTTGAATGAGAACACTCTTCTGAAGAAGATTTGGCATGTGCATGCTCACCATCTCAGACAGGTTGAAGAATGAACATGTATGCATGCGACTGCTGAGGTACATGCGAGACACTTTCCTTGATTTGGACACTACGCTCAATGATGTGTTGGTCTGAGGAAACATCAATGAGCCTATATCCATTCACACCATCAGGGTATCCAAAAAAAATACACTCATTGCTTTGTGGATCAAGTTCCTTCCTCTTTTCAAAGGGAATCTAGGCCCATGCACATGAATCGAAAATGCGAAAGTGGGTCACTTCCGGTTTGAGGCCACTCTAAGCCTCGTAGGGGGTATTATCCTTGACATATCTATGGGAATATCTGTTTTGGATGTATGTTGCACAATTAAGTGCTTCGACCCATAGTCTCTATGGTAGTGAATTTGCATGCAAGATGCCATCTCCTTTAGAGATCTGTTTTTTAGTTCATCAACTCCATTTTGCTGCAAAGTATATGAAAATGTTTGTTGCAATTGAATCCCTCCCTCATGGAACATATCATGGACCTCATGATTGACATACTCTCCACCATTATCAGTTCAGAGGAATTTGATCTTCTTTCCAAACTATGTCTCAAACATGGCCTTGAAATCTTTGAGGTGTTGAAAGACCTCATATTTTTTCCTGAGAAAGTAGATCCATGTAAAATGTGAGAAATCATCAAAAAAATTGAGAACAAACCTCTCTTTTCTAATGGATAGATGTGTAAAAGGACCCATAAAGTTACTGTGGATCAGATCTAAAGGTACATAATCTATATGAGACTTTCCTTTGTCGAATTTCTCTTGAGGGTGTTTTCCAAGAACACATCCCTCGCATACTCCCTTGGAGAAATGGATGTTTGGTAGAACATCAACCAATAGTTTCTTGCTAATTTGTTGCATGTATCTGAAATTCAAATGTCGAAACATTCTGTGCCATATCCTACTACTTTCATCAACATGAGTAAGGACTAAAGCAAAATTAGGTTCAATGAATTCAAAAAATGTATACAATCTAGACTGATGATTTACCTCACCGATAGCAACCCTGGAATTGGTTTGCATGTCATAGATGTCCATGAAATTTGGTGTGAATATGAATTTATTTCTGGTGTTAGAATTCTTCATCTGATACATAGAGATAAGGTTCAAAGAAAGTTTGGGAACATGCATCACATTCTCAAAGCTTTTATTGGTGAGTTTAATCCTTCCTTTTCTGATGACTTCGAATGAAGAGTTGTCCCCCATCGGAATAGGAGGACCTTTGCATGCATCGAAAAAAGAATTGAATACTTTTGAGGCATCCATGTGATGTGATGCTCCTGAATATACGATCCAAGCATCGGGAGAGGAGTTGATGGCAATCAAGGCATGGATAGAATTGCCTTTCTTGGGATTCATATCTTTTGGCTTCTTCTTCTTAGCACCCTGAGTGATGCGATCTATTTTTTTTGCATGCATGCGGATTATGGATGGAATCCTTTGTGACAGTACGTTCATTTCTCCCTGTTTCTTCCCTTCCCCCTTTGGATCCGTAGGCATCGGTGAAGGGTTTTGTGTACCCTTCCTTCTTTGGATGTGCGTAAGCTTTCCTTTTATATTTATATTTAGAATTATTATATTGGTGGATGCCATATTTCATGGTAAGTGCATTCGTATTTGGTCCTTTGATTTTTCCCATGTTGATGAACTTGATTTTCTCTTGTGTCAGGGATTTGATAAAGTCCTCAAGAGAAGGCGTCTTCCAGGTGGCTCCAGAGGTGGATCTAACATAATGGAATGTGGATACGAATATAGATAATTCAGGACCAATTTTGGAGATAATCGTGAGAAACATTTGTTTCTCCTCCTTAGATTTATCAACCCCGCAAGCTTTGAATTGTGATAGTAAATCCTTGAATTTTGTAAAGAAATATTGGATATTGTCAACGATTTTTGGATCCAATGTGAGTAGTTCCACCTCCAGCATGTGTCCCCACATCTCATCATGTTTTCCAAAGATCCCTTTAAAGGTGTTATGGGATTCATTTGGAGTCTTATAGGAAGATATGTAAAAAAGGAGATCGGGAGAAATAAGACAACAAACCGTTCAGAGTGCTTCATCCATTCGATTTAAGTACTTGTATTTTTCTATGGCTGATGTTGGTTATGTATCTGTATTCAAGGTTAACCTATAGCATCCTCTGGTTAGGGGATGAATCATTATTCTCTCCTTCCATGCAAAGTAGTTGTAAGGTGTAAGATTGAATTCTTTTTGGAAATCCATCTTTTCGTTGTCTTCAATCTTTTGTACCTACAAAAACATTTGGTGTAGATTTTGCTTAGAATTTCGTCAGCTCTGATACCGTGTAAATGTGTTGAACCTGCAAAGAACACATCTAGATAGAAAATAGTACACACATTTGCAGAGAGAAATTGAGAAAGAATAAGAAGGAGAGAAAGAAAGGAAGAATTATCATTAACCATCATGAATAATGAGTAATTTACACATGATATACTATGTATAACTCAATGAATGTGCATTGGAGGAGAAACAATGTGCCATAGTGGTGGTCTAGAGTGATCTGGACACACACCAGCAATTACAGGAGTGAACTTCTACCTAGTCTAGTCTCTCAAGCAGTTACGTGAGTGAACTGCCACCTAGCTGAGTTAACTAGTCAACTAGTCTTCAATTAATTGCCTGAACAAAGTGTAGTGAGGATTAGATCAAGGAATCAAGGTTAATGCGCCATTTTGGTGATGATCCCAAGGAAATTTTGCATTAACATGGTGATGATCCCAATGTTTCATGGTGAGAAAACCAATGTAGCCTCTAGACTCAACTCAACTAGTCAAACCGAAGTGTCAACTGAAAGAGAATATTCTCGAGGTGGAATATTCTCCCCTAAAATATAGGATACTGGATAATGACTAATTACGACTAATAAAAAATGAAAAACCTTAGGAAACATAAATCCTAGGTGTGTGTGAATTAAATCCAACATAGAAGCATGATCGATACTTCCATGAAAGAGAACATTGATATAAGATATAAGAAAGTATGGAAAAAAAACAGGAAGAATAGGTGAACAAACACCAGGTCCCTGAGATCACAATATTGGAAATAATACGAGATGAAAACAAATCTTCAAAGAGAAAGGAAGATGTCGGACACAAAACGTTCTGGAGAATAAATGAAAGAAAATAAGAGCAAGTAATAAGGAACAGGTCCAAGAGATTGTACTTTAAGGAATTATAGAGCGACATCAATCCATAAGAAGAAAGGGAGAAGTCAAAGTTCAGGGGGATGATGAGTCTACAGATGAAGAGGAAGATGACTCTGCATCAAATAAGGTATTATTATGAGCCATTTGTCTTGGATACTCCTAGGTAATATGAATATTAGACAGGGGGAGTCTATGCAGTAGCTGAGACAAATCAGAGAATCATATTTTGAGCAGCTTATAGAGATCGAGTAGACAGATTCAGAGCAGTCAGTTAGTAGAAGTACAGTATGACATATTGATCAGCTGGAAAATTACACAAGAAAAATTCCATGATTGTGTTCATACATAAATATGATCATTAAAGGTTGTTCCAAACATCAAAAGTTTGGTATGAACATAGAGAAGATTAATGGACACATTTGATGATCATTTGTAATCAAGAAGGATTCTGAATATTACAGTGACAAATTGATCATTATTATGGTAAGCTGAGTAGAAGAGGCATGGAAAATATGGATAGATATGGACTAGCATCTTTGGACAAATATATGATAGTGGATGAGAGCATCAATTCAGATATTGGGTTCACATATTTGTTCAGAGAGTGGTTCAAAAAGTTGTTCAGAGATAAAGGAACATTATCATAATGCATCATAATAATACATGAATATTTGAACTCTTATTCTTGAATTATTTTCATATATGTCAATTTATTACACAGGGAAGAACCAATGGACAAAAACTCCCAGAGGAAGCAGGTATAGGAATCCCTACATATCATCTACATGACATCTTGTAGAGAAGTCAACGGGGAGAAAAAAAATCACGAAGATAGGTAGAAATATCATTCTGAGAAGTTTTCAGACAGAGAGGTAATAACAAAGTTATGATTCTAGGAGGAGATATTTATTAGATGCATGGATAGAGAGTTATATGCTTGAAGAGATAGAAAAGAGGAATATTTCCAGGGGGAGCGAGGGTCACAGGGGAAGCATGAATGATGTGACTCCATTGTTGCATCAAATTGATACCCTTTTTTCAAAGGGAAAGATATTATTCAGATGAAGGGAGAGAGAGTAATCATAGGCTTAGAAACACAGAGAAAGATCAAGGGCATTTAGAGAGGGGGAGTAACCCCAAAGAGATTCCATCCAGGGGGAGCAGCCCCAAAGGGAGATACCCTTTTCCATTGATATCAAAAGGGGTGTTGGCATAAGGGCAAACCCAGGTTTCAACACTTCAACAACGCACCAACAAAACCCTAACTACAAGCCCTTTCAACAACACCTGCGAAGCAAATGAAATCTCACCCAAGGTAGAGGCACGGGTGGTTGCAAGATTCCAATGTCTGCAACCTTAGTTGGGACATAAATCTATGATTACAATATTCTATCAAATCACTTAGCAGTTACAGTTCATCAGTATTTAACCAGTGTCTACTTCGCAGTTAAAACCCTAATCACAGAGCATCACAGTATTCACCCATATCTAGTATAGTCGAGCACTAAGCACATTCACATAGGTTAGATCTAGCACTTATTCATATTATTAAGCACAAAACATCAACATATCTATCTATCATTTATCTATGCCAAATCATTAAGCACGTAAACACATAAACACATCAATGCATCGCACAAAGCATAACAACACATGATATACGTGATTCACCCCTAGCCTGGGGCTACATCCACCAAATCTTATTCTCTTTTATTATCTTATGTCAATATTCTACATGCACAGAGCCATAAGAGGCTACCCTGCATAGGACAGGAGATTTGCATGCACCTTGCCAGAATCCTTCCCCGAGCTAGGTTACAGCACAAAGCTTCTACTCAATCCCTTATAGTCACTTGTACTTAGCCTTGCAAGTCTTACACAGCATGCACAAATCATGTACAACTATAAATTTCACTTAGCACTTGGTATCACACACTTGCGCCCTTGCACTTAGCATCACATACACCCCCTACCTACATCACCTAGATTTCTATTTATACATTACAAAATGGGCATAAACATGGGTAAACCCATGGGCCAACATATCAATACCTGTTACATAAGCCCAAAACCCAAAAATCCCTAAAGAAGGGATCGAGATCCCACGATCTCTGCTTCGACTTGCGCTTCGCCTTCCACATCTTGGCGAAGTCCAAAAATA
Organism: Picea mariana; assembly: GCA_032191745.1. Taxonomy (NCBI): domain Eukaryota; kingdom Viridiplantae; phylum Streptophyta; class Pinopsida; order Pinales; family Pinaceae; genus Picea; species Picea mariana. The sequence continues at coordinate 62,805 of JASDQU010438536.1, forward strand.
GGTCAAACATGACCATGGAACTGTTATCGCTCAGTTTGTAGGATAGGTTAAGTAGCTTGAAGGCAAGAGTTAAACTGGCGTAACAGGAGCTTCCCCCACCCACTGTCACCTCAATGGAAGTCTCTTTCTATTCAGGGTGGCTAATCCCAAGGGAGACATCCCTAGTAATCTGGGGTATTGAAGGAGAAGGATCAAGGGTTCAAGGCTCAAAGGTTAAAATAAGCTTTTCCTTCACAGATTACTTCCGAGAGATAGTCAAAGAGAAGGTATTCCACTGAAAAGGCACCTATTTGCAAGACAAGGCAAATGATAAAACTAAAAAGTGCAAGCAGTGGTTAGTACTTCAAAAATTAATGACTATCTTTAATACATATGAGCATAAATAAATGTAATTATTGACGAAGTTAATGATTGCAATAAAATCTATGGCTTATAATATCACTTCTTCAATCAATACAAAATGATTATAGCATTCAATGTATGATATCAATCCTTTACTTATCACAATGCATTAAATATCACAAATATGCTCATATATATAATGTTGTTGCATCAAGCCTGCTAAGGGTGACGTCAGCCCTACACTAGGTTAGTTTAGCTAGACAATAAAGTGGACGTTTTGCTAATTAGGCCAATGAAATTGCTCAACACTTCAATGTCTATCAAAGGATGACCTAGCCGCAAATTTTATACTAGTCTAGAGTTAAAAATAGGCATGACATCATCATAAGTCTAGGGTTAGTTAGGGTTTCAATTTAATAATTTTGTGAAGGTTGTTTTAACATAAAAGACTCAACGTTGCATTATTAGACTAGTGCCTTAGGGTAAATGGAGTCAAGGAGTGAGGTTAAAGGCTTGGAAGGATCTAAATTTAAGGACGGGAGAGTTAGGCTTAATGGTGCTGCAATGGCAGGGCCATGAAGTCAAAACCCTAAGGGGAGGAGGCTCATTACGGTGTAGCTTAAGCTAGGCCTCATGCTCCTCCCTCTTTCCTTAAAACTCTTTGGCATAAACGGCTAGCTTCAAAATATAAATCTAGGGTTGAAAAGTGTTGTGAGGCCAAGGCTCTTCAAACCCTAAAGGTCAAAACCCTAGGTGTAAACCTAATTAGGCCTAGGACGTCTTCCTTCTTCAACTTATATTTCAGATCTAACTTAGAAAAAGAAGAATTAGTGTAGAAATTTCTAGGCTATAGTCTTCTAAATCAAATGGCTAAAGAAGTTTTTATCATGGGGACATGAAGCAAGGACCTACTTGTGTGCTTTCTCCCTAGGGTTTCAATGATTAAGCATAATAATAACAATGTAACTATACATGTAAGATATTTAACCAAAAACCATTCAATCAAGAAGTTTTGTATGAGAAAAACACTTACAAATCAATGATGAGCTTATCAAATCCTAGTTGTAACACCTTCCAATGATAAAAACCCCATAACAATGCCAAAGATAATCCTCCAAAGTGTAGAGCCTCCACTCCAAGAGCCAATAATCCAAGACAAAAGACTAAAAAGAGATCTCTCACAAGAGATAAAGTTGTGTTATGTTTAAAATGAGAGGCAACGTCCTCTCTTTATATCATCCAAATGACCTTTAATTACAAAAATAGGTCATAAAAATAGCCGACAAGGCTGACTTAACAATATTACATTATTTGTCACATTAAATGCTAAAATGTCAAAATTATGAGCTAAAAGGGAGACGTCAGGCCCCTCTGAGGGAGATGGTGGCCCTTTTTGGGCAAGATCAACATCCAATAGGAAAAACGTTGGCCGCTCTAGGGCTTCTGCAAGCTGCCACATGTGCCAAATGGTCCAAGCACACTGCCACATTCTCCAGAAAACGTCCAACCTTCCCTGGGTAGCGTCCTATCTAGCAAAAGCCATCATCTCATTTGTAATGGGTGATCCCCCTAGGTCGGGCTCTGCCAAAGAGTCCCTGATGAGGACATCCTTCTTCTTCTCCATGCAAGGTCTCATCACAAATGTTGTCCTGCCTCTTCCATCCCAGCAACCATCTGATGGGCTCTTCAGCCCCATGGAGGTCCGAGCTAATCATCTCCCCATGTGTACCAGTCCTCTGGTACCTGTCCGCCAGTTATGGTCCTGCACATCAAAGACTACGCCCTCCATGGGCTCATTAGTCCTAGGGATCATAGCAATGCAAATCATATTTCATCATGAAAGTTATCAAATACATGCATGAAATCCCTAACATATCATCAAATAGCTCAAAGATATTACACAGATCTACTATACAAAGCTGAAGAAATTGATAGAACAACCTATTGGGCTAACACCCACAAGAGATGGAAAGTTTCCTCAG
>JASDQU010438537.1:0-12579 GCA_032191745.1 Picea mariana
ATTCTTCGTCCTTCATGGCCGCTCAATTCTTTGCTACTCCACTCAATGGTAGGAATAGATCCTTCTGATATAAATAGTCTTCCATATGCATCTTCCATAACTGGTAGTTTTGGCCATTAAATTTGTCGACCCTAAACTTTCCATCTTCCGACATTGCTCCCACTCGAACCAGGAACCCTCTTTTCCTGCGAGTTACCTTATGCTCTGATACTAGTTGTTAGAAAAATAGGACCGCGGAGCAATAAAATAAAACAAATGCAGAAACAAAACATATAAGACACACAATAGAAGAGAGACACAGATTTACATGATTCACCCAGTGTGGGCTACGTCCACCAGAGAAATTGCCAGGTCCTTCCTTTATTATTATCCAGCAAATGAAGGGATACAACCTATAGAAAAACCCGTTGTATCTTCCTCTTCTTTCTCTCACAGTCTCCTCTCTCAGAATACAGTATTCACCATCCACCATAGCTGCAATACATTTCCCTCATAAAATAGGGTTGCCTTCTAGGGAAAAAAACCCTAACATAATCTCTACCGTTAGATCTGCGACCTTATAATGAACGGTCCAGATTTACAATGAAATTACAATATACTTTTATAAGGAAATTTTTGCTTTGGGGGCTTCGCCCCCAAACCCCCGCTTGCCCCCAGACCCCCCAGCCGGGGGGATAGGCCCCCCGGACCCCGCAGAGGGTGTACCCCCCCTCTGCACTCCCCCATGTGGAAGAGTGAACATACTTCTGGGGTGTAAATACTTCATGGGGTATAAACACAGCTGAAAGTAAAAGACCTATAAATCAAGAAGATAATCAGGMTCCACAACCAACATGACTTACCCAAAGAAAAAATTCACACACAATTCTTCAGGCARAGGAGGAGATAAGAACCCTCCCTTTGAAAAAATTGAAAGTTGTCACAAGCTTCCCGCTGGCAAAAAACAAAAAAAAATAGTCCAAGAACAGGAGGGACCGAGGGGAGAAATTGATATCTATGATCTCTCCCTTGAAGATATGGAACTAGAAATTGACATTGAAAAATTGTTCCCTTATGACAATCACCTAGAAAACATTGCTCCTCACAATCCTGGGATGGAAATAATTGGCATAGATACATTAGTCGAAGAAGAGTCTTTTGCATTTTAGAGCGTTATTTTTTACAGCGAATAAAAAAAAATGATTATTGAAAACATAGATGTAAATAATAAGAAAGGCACATCTCATTCAAATTAAACCTATGCAACATGTGCCCTTCCCAGATATCCAAGATGCATTAAGCAACTAGAGATGCTTTAGACAACTCTATTAGCAGCCTTGAAATGGAGAACCTCATGTTAAAGATGTGAATCAAAGAATTGGAGGCAACTCTAATGCCTCTTCCACTGTTTGATACTCCTTTGGCAATGGTCGGGTCCACCACACTTGTGCCAAAGTTAAAAGGATCAACAATCCTTCTCACATCGACCCAAGACTATATGGAAAAGAATATAAAAAAAAGAATGGAATTAATAACAGATGCTTGGGAGATGTCAAAGAATATGGTCTCCTTTGGAACAAGAGAGCATGCTTTTCATGAGTATATGCAAGAAGATCTAAAGAACGAGCAAGGTTTTTATCTCGATGTAGTTTTACCATTTGGTTTTGAAGTTACCGGTATGATGAAATCCAGAATAAGACAAGAGGATATCCCTTCCCTGGATCGGATAGACCAACTAAATGCATGATGGAAAGAAAAGGTAAAGAACCTGATTGGTATTGTTCAAGAATGTAGCCAGACCATATCTAAAAGAGACAAACTATTCAAGAAGCTAACTGAGATAGATCTAGCTGGTAGCACCAATGAATTCCAGGACCCAAAATTGATATTAAACTCTTTTTTGTTAACCAAACAAGCATTTTATGATCAAGTTCATAGCTATAAAATACTCTCATTTGAAAAATTCTATGGCATTCTTGAATATGGTGAAGATGACGTGAAAAATTGGCTAGTCGGTTATGCAATTAGAAACAAAAAAATTCAAGAAGCATTGCACAACTTAACTATTGATCTAAGGGAATTAGAAATTGAACTCTTCAATATAAAAATCCGGCATGAAATGAACTTGGTGCCCATGAGGAGCTACATCGAAGAATGGTTGAAAAATGTTGTCGACCAGATTACCAATGAAGGTCAAAGGCGAGGAAAGCCATAAAAGGACATCAGCGAAGAAATGACAAGCCATGGAACACCATCATAGTAAGTTGATACCGATTACATTCTTATGTCTTCATCCACTTATTCTAACAAAGCTTTAATCCAGATCTGAAAATTTTCTCTTTCTTCTTGCCAGTTTTTGTTGTTTTCCATCATCAGATTTCTTCCTTCTGCAAACTTCATTCTTGTACATCTTTGCTTCGTAGTCCGCGATAGTCCCAATCAGAGTCATTCTAGGAAACACATTTTTATTTCACACAATATGTACTGAACAATAGTTTTTTTTTCAAATTCGAAGACAACTTTTTTTGGGGGAAATATTCTCAAATGTATTTTGTGACCCAGTTTATCTAAATATAAATATTTGGGGTTGCTCTATGCTGATATTCAATTCTTGGTGTTGTTATTTGGAATGTGTATTTCTTTGTAAAATTAACTCATTTCGTTGTACATGTTCATGTTCTATATTGTGCATTTATTGCAGCTTCCTATATTTCAAAATATTGTTCGATATACAAAATGTAAAGTCATGTATTTTTTTCTTTGTTCCTTGTAGGTTTGAGAAAAAAAAATTGAGCCCAAAACACCATTCAAATTCGAACATGGTTTACAGTTGTACCACAAATAATCTAGTAAGATACATTAATATGGATACATTTTAAATAAACATAAACAAAATCCATTTAAACTTGAACCTGACTTTCTCAGGATCCTAGATGTAAGCAGGTTGATCGGTTAACGGATTGTCAAATCCTCATTTCCATCTATATATTCACATCAGGAACCCGAACAACGACCATCCCTTTCAACACTTGGCCAAATATCTCACCACAACATCCCAACTTAGCACTATCACTTTCTTATCCCTCGTGTTCCATTATATACATCTTGCACCCAACACTTCTGTCATATACATTTTTCACCCAACAATTCCATGATAAAAGATAAGTATAGAAGAGGGAAAAGAAGGGTTAATATATTGACATCTGTGATAGATATCCCATTTTCTCGCAAGATATTTTCTGCATGTTTCTGGAGAAGTTATATATATTCTTTGATATACAAAATGTAAAGTCATGAAATTTTTTCTTTGTTCCTTGTAGGATTGAACAAAACAATTTGAGCCCAAAACACCATTCAAATTCGAACATGGTTTACATTTGAACCACAATTAATCTAGTAGGATACACTAATATGGATACATTTTAAATAAACATAAACAAAATCCCATTAAACTTGAACTTGACTTTCTCGAGCTCCTGGATTGTCCACAGGTTGATCAGTTAGCGGATTGACATATCCTCATTTCTATTTATATCTTCACATCAGGAACCCGACCAACGATCATCCCTTTCAACACTTGGCCAAATATCTCACCGCGACATCCCAACTTAGCGCTATAGCATTATTATCCTATGTGTTCCATTATATACATATTGCACCCCAACACTTCCGTCATATACATTTTGCACCCAACAATTCAGTGATAAAAGATAAGTATAGAGGATAGAAAAGAAGTGTTAATATATTGACATATGTGATATATATCCCATTTGCTCGCAAGATCTTTTCTCCATATTTCTTGAGAAGTTATATACTTATTGCATATACTTTGAAAGGAGTACGAAGGTGGCGGGCACGGAAATACCCATGGAAAGCGGTCGGATGGGCTTCAAACTAGGGTGGAAAGTGTTCCCAACGAGACTTAAGTCCCCGACTGTCAAATTCTATATATCGGAACATTTCAGTGCAAAATGTGTAATACGAAGAAGGTGTTCCTGCCATTGTCAATTCAAATTCATTCTTCTTTCACTAGTGACAACCCAGTGCACAACTTTGTTTATTCTCATTAACAAGCAAATAACATATTTATAATCTAGTAAGATATATTAATATGGATACATTTTAAATAAACATAAACAAAATCCCTTTAAACTTGAACCTAACTTTCTTGTTCTCCTGGATTGTCCGCGGGTTGATCAATTTGTGGACTGTCAAATCCTCATTTGCATCTATATATTCACATCACGAACCCGATCGATGACCGTCCCTTTCAACACTTGGCCAAATATCTCACCATGGCATCCCAACTTAGCACTATTGAATTCTTATCCCGTGTGTTCCGTTATATACATCTTGCACCCAACACTTTCGTCATATAAATTTTTCACCCAACAATTCTATGACAAAAGATAAAAGTAATATATTCACATCTATGATAGATATCCCATTTCCTCACAAGATCTTTTCTGCGTGTTTATTGAGAAGTTAAATACTTATTAGAAGGTGGCAGGCACAGAAACATCCATGGAAAGCGGTCGAAAGGGCTTCAAAATAGGGTGGAAAGGGTTCCCGAGGACACGTAAGGCCCCAACTATCAAATTGTATACATCGAAACATTTCAATCCAAAATGTGTAACACGAAGAGGGTGTTCCTTCCATTCTCAATTCAAATTCATTCTGTGTTCACTAGTGCTCAGTGCACATATTTGCACGACGTAGCACTATCAATTTCTTATGCCCCCCTTTTTCGGTGATATACATGTTGCACACAACACTTCCGTGATATAAATTTTGTGTCATTTACAATTCGACCCCAGTTATAGAACCCGCCTACCTAGGAATCCACAATCTAAAAAGTGGCTAGACATCGAATGGCTAGTTTTTGGTCGAGGTCACGGCATAAAAGAACGAGTGAAAATATGAACGGGTGCGTCTGCCAACACGCCTTGGTACATTTTTGGTAATACGGCTAAGTAACGAGAAAGAGAGAGTAGAGTGGAAAAACAAATGGGAATTTCGTGAGCATAGAAGAGCAAGGAGAAGGTCCAATATATTCAAATATGAAATTGATAATCCATTTTCTACCAAGACCTTTAATGCATGTTTCAACTGTAGAAAGCGGTCGGACGGGCTTCAAAATATGGTTACAAGGGTTCTCGAGGAGACATAAGGCCCAGCCTATCAAATTGTATATATCGGAACATTTCAGTGAAAAATGTGTAACACGAAGAGGGTATTCATGCCATCTTCAATTCAAATTCATACTGCTTTTACTTCTGAAAACTTAGTGCACAGGTTCACTTATTGGAAGTAACAACCAAAAAACGTATTCAACAACCATTTATGGGAGCCCAATCGACCCCCGAGTTAGCGCTATTATAGATCTTGCACCCAAAACTTGCGCCATCTACAGTTCTGCCCTATACATCTTGCACCCAAAACTTCTGTGGTCTACAATTCGTCCACATATTGAAACAAAGTTTGTATTTCGACCACAAATAATCTATTAAGATACATTAATATAAATACAATTTAAATATAAATACATTGGTGGTATGAGACCTGACTTTTTTCGAACTCATTGATTGGTCTTATATCGTCACATCATGAGCTCGACCGACCACAGTTCCTTTCAACACTTAGCCAATTATCTCTCCGCGAGGTCACAACTTAGCGATATCAAATTTTTATGGCCCCCTGTTCTGTGATGTACGTATTCAACAGCAATTTACAGGAGTTCGATGAACCCCCATGTTGGTGCTATTATAAATCTTGCACCCAAAACTTTCATCATCTACAAGTGGGTGATATACATCTTGCACCCAGAACTTTCGTACCCTACAATTCGTCATGACTTCACCCTATCGATTTATTATGTCCCATGTTCCTTGATATACATGTTGCATACCACACTTACGTGATATACATTTTTCACCGAACACTTGCGTCATATACAATTCGACCCTGGTTATAGAGCCTGCCTATCCAAGCATCCGCAATCTGAAAAGTGGCCAGGCATCGAATGGTTAGCTGTCAGTCAGAGTCATTATATAAAAGCACAAGCGCAAATGTGAACCAGTGTGTCCGCCAACGTGCGCATTGGGACATTTTTGAGAAAGAGAGAGTAGAGCAGAAAAATGGTCAAACGAGCTTCAAAATAGGGTGACAAGGGTTCCCGAGAAGACGTAAGGCCCTTCCTGTTAGATTGTATATATATTCTACTACTACTCATGAAAACTCAGTGCACATGTTCACTTATTGGCATTAACAACCAAAAAATGTATAGGAGCACAACCAACCCCCGGGTTGGTGCTATTATAGATCTTGCACCCCAAAATTTTTCCATCTACAGTTCCCCCGTATACATCTCTCACCCAAAACTTCCACGGTCTACAATTCGTCCACATTTTGGAACATGGTTTGCATTTCACTGACAAATAATCTATTAAGATACATTAATATAAATACAATTTAAATAAATATATTTAAACTTGAACCCAACTTTTTTCAAACTCGTTGATTGGTCCTATATCGTCACATCATAAGCCCCACCGACCACAGTTCCTTTCAACACTTAGCCAATTATCTCTCCGCGGGGTCACGACTTAATGCTATCGAATTTTTATGCCCCCCTATTTTGTGATATACATTTTGCACACAACACTTATGTGATATACATTTTGCACCAAACACTTCCATCATTTGCAATTCGACCCCATTTCAGTGAAAATTTTTACTGGTGATATATGTTGGGGATAATTCATTATGCTTTTACTGGTGACAACTAATCTTGCACCCAAAACCTGCGTCATCTACAGTTCTTCCATATACATCTTTCACACAAAACTTCCTTGTTCTAAAATTCGTTCAGATATTGGAACATGGTTTGCATTTCTCCCAAAAATAATCTATAAGATACATTAATATAAATACAATTTAAATAAACATTTTTAAACTTGAACCTAAATTTTTTTCAAACTCATTGATTAGTCCTATATCGTCACATCATGAGCCCCACTGACCATGGTTCCTTTCAACACTTAGCCAATTATCTCTTCACGGAGTCGCAACTTAGCGCTATCGAATTTTTATTCCCCATGTTTCATGACATACATTTTGCACACAACACTTTTGTGATATACATTTTGCAAAAAACACTTCCGTCATTTACAATTCGACCCTATTTCAGTGAAAAATGTGTAACACAAAGAGGGTATTCATGCCATCTTGTCCCCAGGTTGGCGCTATTATATATCTTGCATCCAAAACTTTCCTGGTCTACAATTCGTCCACATATTGGAACATGGTTTGCATTTAGCCCACAAAAAATATGTTAAGATACATTAATATAAATTCAATTTAAATAAATATAATTAAACTTTAACCTAACTTTTTTCGAACTCGTTGATTAGTCCTATATCGTCACATCATGAGCCCCATCGACCACATTTCCTTTCAGCACTTAGCCAAATATTTCTCTGCGGAGTCACGACTTAGTGCTGTCGAATTTTTATTCCCCTTGTTCCATGATATATGTATTAAAAAACAACTTACGGGAGTCCAGTCGACCCCCGGGTTGGCACTATTATAAATCTTGCACCCAAAAATTTCATCATCTACAAGTGCACGATATATATCTTGCACTCATAACTTCCATACTCTACAATTCGTCGTGAATTCACGCTATTGATTTCTTATGCCCCTTGTTCTGCGATATACATGTTGCACACCACACTTCTGTGATATACATTTTGCAACAAACACTTTCTTCATATACAATTCGACCCTGGTTATAGAGCCCACCTATCTGGAAATCTGTGATTTGAAAAGTGGCTAGGCATAGAATGGTTAGTGGTTGATCAGAGTCACGATATAAAAGAATAAGCGCAAATGTGAATCGGTCTGTCTGCCAATGCATGCATTGGGACATTTTTGGAAAACGTCTAAGTAACAAGAAAGAGAGAGTAGAGAGGAAAAACGGTCGGACGGGCTTCAAAATAGGGTGACAAGGGCTCCCGATGAGACGTAAGGCCCCGCATGTCAAATTGTATATATATTTTTCTTCTACTTATGACAACTCAGTGGTTCGCTTATTGCCATTAACAATCAAAAAAACAAATTCAACAATAATTTACGGGAGCCCAACTGACCCCCAGGTTGGCGCTATTATAGATATTGCACCCAAAACTTGCGTCATCTACAATTCCGTTGCATACAACTTGCGCCAAAAACTTATATGGTCTATAATTCATCCACATATTGGAACATGGTCTAAATTTAGACCACAAATTATCTATTACGATACATTAATATAAACACAATTTAAATAAATATACTTAAAGTTGAACTTGACTTTTTTCAAAGTTGTCGATTGGTCCTATATTGTCACATCATGAGCCCGACCAACCGTAGTTCCTTTCAACACTTAGCCAATTATCACTCCGCGGGGTCGCGCCTTAGCACTAACGAAATTTTATGCCCCAAGTTCTGTGATATACATGTTGCACACAACACTTCCCTCATATACATTTTGCACCAAACACTTCTGTCATTTACAATTTGATGTGCTATTATAGATCTTGCACCCAAAACTTGCGTCATCTATAGTTTGGTTGTATACATATTGCACCAAAAACTTTCGTGGTCTACAATTCGTCCACATATTGGAACATGGTCTACATTTGGACCACAAATTATCTATTACAATACATTAGTATAAATACAATTTAAATAAATATACTTAAACTTGAACCTGGCCTTTTTCTAACTCATCGATTAGTCCTATATCGTCACATCATGAGCCCGACCAACTGTAATTCCTTTCAACACTTAGCCAATTATTTCTTCGCGGAGTTGCGTCTTAGCACTAACGAAATTTTATGCCCCATGTTCTATGATATACATGTTGCACACAACACTTCCGTGATATACATTTTGCACCAAACACTTCTGTCATTTACAATTTGACCCCATTTTCCACAATTTACCTTTTAAGCCCTGTGTTCTATGATATACATGTTGCACACAACATTTCCGTGATATACATTTTGCACCAAACACGTCCGCCATTTACAATTCGATGCGATATTATAGATATTGCACCCAAAACTTGCGTCATCTATAGTTTCGTTGTATATATCTTGCACCAAAAACTTTCATGGTTTACAATTCGTCCACATATTGGAACATGGTCTACATTTGGACCACAAATTACCTATTACAATACATTAATATAAATACAATTTAAATAAATATACTTAAACTTGAACCTGACTTTTCTCGAACTCATCGATTGGTCCTATATCGTCACATCATGAGCCCGACCGACCGCAGTTCCTTTCAACACTTAGTCAATTATCTCTCCACAGGGTCGTGTCTTAGCGCTAACGAAATTTTACACCCCATGTTCCTTGATATACATGTTACACACAACACTTTCGTAATATACATTTTGCACCAAACACTTCTGTCATTTACAATTCGACTTCATTTTCCACAATTTACCTTGTAACCTGCTTGGTAAGAACTACACGGCCACACAACACTTGTTTATTTATAAAATAAATTACTAAATATAATTTAAATTTTTATTTATTTTTATTTTAGCAAGCTAAATATTTATCTCATTTTACTTATTTTCTATAAATTCAAATTATTTAAATAATATCAAAATAAATTAAATCTAATTTAAAAAAAATATATTAAATTTTTATGTATTAAATTTTCTATGATTCTTATTAAAATTTACAATTTTTTTGATAAACCATACCAACCTAGGACACAAAATAATCTCTACTAACAACCCAACAGATTCTTTTTTTCACAAGTCAAACGATTATTTTTTCATAAACCAATATTGACATCTAATAATATATGTATTGTCTCCCGTGTGAAATCCTCTTGTATGGAAATTAACCTTGCTTTCGAGTCATATATGTTACATGAGATAAATAATGAATCATCAGAATATATATATATTGTCTCCCGTGTGAAATCCTCTGTATGGGAATTAACCTTGCTTTCAAGTCATATATGGTACATGATATAAATAATGAATTATCATAGTATCTCTTATCTTTACATTAATAATTAGAGGAAATATTATATATGTTATTGGCTTTATTTCGTATTTTATGAGTGATCACAAACCTTTACATATTGTATTATATAATGGAAAATAATTCCATTATATTGAAAATAATTTCTAAAATATTATATTTAATCTTTTATTAATTTGTTTGTATTTTTTAATATTTATTTTATAAATTTATTAAAATTAAATTATTTTTTGATAAATTTTAAATTTTAAATATATATAATTTAGTCATTTACAATATTAATTTATAAATTTCTTAAAATTAAAATATTTTTTTAACAATTTTAAAATTAAAAATATTTTAAATATATATAGCTGATCATGTATAACATTAATATTTTTTGGAGAGATAATCATTTTGTTATAGTTAATGAAAAAATAAAAATATTACTTAAGAAATTTTTTCATGATTTTAAACATGTCACACACCAAGTGTCCTCATATATGGTTGTATTTTATTGAGGAAAGAAATTTTTTCATGATTTTAAACATGTCACACACCAAGTGTCCTCATATATGGTTGTATTTTATTGAGGAAAGAAATGCATAAGCAGATGTTCTCTTATCCTACCAACATTGCATGTATTAAGTTGGGTTCTCTTAGCCTACCATCTTAGCCTACCAACGTTGCATGTATTAAGTAAGGTTTTGTTTAATGTTTTAGGTTTTTATTTTTTTTCGCGATATACATTTACATGAAATTACAATTTTTTTTTTTTTTTAAATTGTAATTTTAAATATAGAAATGAATTCAGTGTATTGAAAAATTTTTAAAACATTTTTATTATATAAAATTAATTACTTAAATTTACAAATTCAACAATTTCTCATTAAATTTTAAACAAAATAAAATAAAAAAAACTATAATTAAAAAAATCATAAAATTGTAACATTTTAAACAACACAACTGCATTAACTAACCTTACACATTAATTTTAATTTGTATTCAAAAATTAAAACTTCGATGTATGAAATAAATCTAAAATGGCTTGATTCATCGAGAATTCGAATGAAAGCGTGGCAGAAAAAATTTATAAGAAGAAATCTAATACAGATCAATACAGCCAGGAAATCAATCCAAAATTCATTGATTTATGGAGAACTGGAATGAAAGCATGACACATAAAATTTATAAGAAGAAAACTCAGACAGACCAATACAACCGAGAAATATACAGACTGAGTGAATGGGCATATAGTAGCAACACTATTCAGCTAATAACCATCTTTAGAGATCAGCAAGGATTCGAATGATCGAAACGAAGTTATTAATATCATAATCAGAGATCGGCGAAGATCTGATATGTTTTGGAGTCAAGAGCGATTTGGCGGAAAGCCGATACGGTTGCACCTGCTGCCAACAGGGCGAAAATCCCTACATTCGCCCAATGCCATGATCTCTGTAATGCACTCAGATCTTTTCCTTTGACCTTAATATACATATGGTTTGCCAGCACAAATGTCAATGGAATCAAGCACACTGCACCTGTCAAATTCACAAAATCTCCCAAAAATGGAAGCAATGCTGCCAGAAATGTGGAAAGTCCTAGGTAAGTCCCTCTAGCCACCAACCTCACTGCCCAATTGCGGACTGAGTATATACTTTCGTTTTTCCTTCTGAACTTCGTATCCAGGCATTCATACGCCGGGCTTGCAATTATCTACAACCACGGTAATATTTAAGTCTGTTAAAATACAGTCTGATTATGTTTTTCTGTATACAAATTTAACAGGGTAAAGGTTAGCTTAGTACATGTAATGTTATCACAGTCTGCAGAAAAGTAGCAGCATTCGCCAGAGTTTTAACCCACTTGGGGCCATGCACATTGTTAAGAAGATATGATGAGGTTGACGAACCGTATGCCCAGTATCCCACAAAGGTAAGAGTAAAGTACGGCACAATCCCCGCAGTGAATTGCAGGAAGAGGGCCTTCTGTATGTTCTTTATATAGGGACGTCTTACTGTAGCCTGACAAAACCAATTTTGTTCATATTGTGAGTTAATAAGGATCAGAAATGGAAACCATAGTCTTTTATCTATTTGTTGATTTCTAAAACACTTGCTATTTTCTCCAGTTGGAGATGGGAAGAAAATGTATGCAAACTTTTGTACTGAGAGATCTTCAACACTTCGTCTGTGTACACCACCCCTTATAACCCTAAAAGAAATGAAAACAAAAGAGCATAGTGGGATCCAATAGTACAATGCAACTTTCCATCTTCATTGAAACATGAAAAAAGGAAAAATCAAATCAAATAGGATACAATTGGGATCCAATAGTACAATGCAACTTTCCATCTTCATTGAAACATGAAAAAGGAAAAATCAAATCAAATAGGATACAATTGCATAGTAAATTAGAAGTAAATATGAATCTATGTTGATGTTTAATAGATTAAGTAAGAGGAATGTACAAGAGTCTCAGTTTTCAGTTTACATTTAACATGGTTTCCAAGTTACATTCAGCATGCTTAACAAATTGGCATGGATTTTTATCTATGGTA
>JASDQU010438537.1:25552-38893 GCA_032191745.1 Picea mariana
AAAAATTAGTTGCAACTAGAAGTGGAGAGTTTACTATTTATGGATAAAGTGGTTATAAGTGAACAAGTGATTAGAAGTGGGTTATCCCTAAAAGAAGGAAGTTGGGTTAAGTTGGTTAGAAGGTAACCCCTAGAGGAAGCTACTTGGAGAGTATAAATAAGTGAGAAATGGTCTCTTATTAGCACCTATTGACCACATTGAATATATATTAATGTGAAATGTTATTTGTCGGGTATTATTGATAAATCAAATTTGCGGCAGAAAAATCACAGCAAAAAATTCAAGGCAGAAAAATCATGCTAGAAAAATCATGACAACAAAATCGTGGCAAAAGAATCGTGGAAGTAAAACCATGATATCATAATCGTGGAATCATAACCGTACCAGTAGAATCGCGGCAACAGAAACGTGGCAACATAATCGCGGCAACAAAATCACGGAAACAAAATCACGACAACATAATCACGACTACAGAAATAGATCCACATCTAAAAGAAGAAAATGGTATGGTTTTCATATATGTAATGTTGAATCTATGAATCTGGTTGAGGGTTTTCCTTGTAAATCTATTGGATGCCCTCTTGAAAGTTTAGGGATTGTTGTAGAATGGTTTGGAGGAACATCTATTGAAGTATATTGGTGGTGCATGTCTGAGTCTTATTGGTATATCTTATGGTATTTTGTGAAAGGCACTTGTTGGTGATCTTGGTATATGGCTAGTTCATGATTGAATACACATATTTGGACATATTTTTGGTGAGGTTTGGCACATGGTTTTGTGTAAGGGTTCATAGTATTTTTCTTTTGGTTATGATGTATTATTGAAGTTGTTGGTATAGTATAATATATATGTTATAATATTTGATATATTGAGGATATTATTGGTACAAGTTTCCTACAGATTCTTGGTACATGTTGGTTACAGGTTGTTGGCATAGACTGGTATAGGTTTACAATGGTATATCTCACAGTGACACTACGAAAGTGGTTTCATCATTTACTTGACACTTATATTTCAAGGTAGTTGGACGGGGCAAGGATAGGTGGTTGTAGCCACCTTCTGGTTGTAGCCGAAGAACATAGGGGGTTGTAGCCTCCTCCTGGTTGTAGCCAGAGAATTGGGGAGTTGGAACTTCCCTTGGGTTGTAGCCAGAGAAACTAAGGGGTTGGAGCCTCCTTCGAGTTGGAGTAGGAGAATTGGAAGTTGGTGCTTCCTTGAATGTAATTCTTAAACACATATAAGAAAAGAATTTTGTGGTTTTCTCCCACATTGGGTTTCCACATAAAATAATGGTGTACTATGCATTGTGTGGATGTGTCTATTATTGTTTATTATGCATTGATGGATGTTAATTTTATATGATGTAATAAAATATTAATGATGAACTCATGGACATTGTTGAATAAGTTAAAAGAATATACATTGTCACTAAAAATGATTAATAAGTGGTATAAATTTTTCATTACTGATTCACCCCCCTGCTCTCATTAATCCAACAATTGGTATCAAAGAAAGGTTCCTTCAAGAGACAATTTAATCACTGAAAGGAGATCATGGAATATACTGATAAGGGAGTACCATTGTTTAATGGTAAGAATGGTATAAAGTATGAGATGTGGAGTATATGGAAGAGAACCTTTTTAGAGGCACGTGGATATGATATTTGGTATTCAATTGTGATGGGATACAATTCTACAAGGAGATCAAAAACTTCAACCAATAAGGAATTGAAGAAGAATAAAAAAATAGCAATGTATTTTATCTGGGAAGGACTACCTGATCCGGTAAGAGAAAAGGTTGGTAAATTTTCATCAGATAAAGACCTTTGGGATAAGTTACATAATATATATTCTTCACCCATCACAGATTCATATAATGTCAAAGATTATGCAGGTATAGATGAAGAGGAAAAATGTTCATCATGTCATAAATATTCAGAAGAATAAGAGCATGTAATCAAGAGAAGTATATTTTTTTTCTTTAATTGTCAAAAACACAGACATCTTAAAATTGAATGCCCTAATGGTAATGAGACCGAAAATACAATTGAAATAGAAGATAATTATGAAGAATAATTGATCATTTCTTTAGATGAACTAAAGAAAGAAAGAGAAGAAAACAAGTCACTTAGGAAATAATTGATGAAGAAAAGGAAAAGTGTTCAAGGTTCTGAAGAAGCTCAGCAAGTCATCAAGAATTTGAGAGATCAACTAGAAGAAGCCAAAAGAATTGAATAAACTCTAGAATATCAGAAGCAATGTTTAGAATTCAACATAGCAGCACAAAAGGAAGAAGAAGAAAAGAGGGAAAAGATACTGACAAATTGTCACAAGGAAAGGACTGATGACTTAAATCAGCTTGAAGAAGAGTTTTGTCAAGAAGTGAGAACACTCAAAGAAGAATAATGACATTGAAAATCCAACTTGAAGAAGCCAAGAGAATAGAAGAAGTCATGAAGTCTCAGATAATGAAGAAAGAAGAAGAGGCTGAGAAGCTTGAAGAATAACTTTCCATAATAATATTCAAAGTCGTCAAGCTCAACAAGAACGTTGAAGAGACAAAAACATCCACATTAGTAGTAGAGAATGAAGATAAACATTCTAGGTTTCTAGAAAAGAAGAATGAAGAAAAGAGAAAAAGTTATGCATAAGTCATTAWAGGTTCTTTGAAGAAGAAAGAGTGCAAGCCACAAAGAAGCCTCAATCATGATCATGATCAGTCAAGGTAGGAATTTAGAAGGAATACACCACAAAGAAAATCGTTCACTCCCAGGTATGTAAATTTATTTTATRGTCATTGTTTTTATTGTACTAAATTTGGACATAAGATTGCATATTGCAAGGCTTATGAAATAAATGTTCAATAAATAAATGCTTATGTGGCCCCACATAATATTGAATGCTATGAATGCAACAAATATGGTCATATAGMCTGGAATTGTAGAAGCGTAATAGTTCCATCCATAATGAAAGAAACATATATTAGATACATCAAGATTTGGAAAAGAAAAGAACAAGAAGAAAATCAAGTGAATAGAGAAGAACATAGTCCATAAATTATAAGACTTCCCATAGATCGAGAAAGACAAGGAAAGAAAGAAAAAGAAGAACAAGTTTCAAGAACCATATTTCCAGAATCCGTAGTAGAGAAAGATCATATTAAAGAGAAGGTAAATAAAGAGTAGATCCCAGATATTGCAGGATTTCTAGTAGTATGAGAAAGAAAATAATATCAGACGAATAAAGAACAGGTTCAATAAATTGTACTTTCAGGAATTGTAGTACTAGATGAATCCATAGATAGAAAGAAAGAATTCAATGTTCAGAGAGATGTTGAGTCTACCAACAAGGATGATGACTACATCATAGATGTATTTTTATGGGCCAACAGACTTAGATACACCCATCTAATATTAATATTAGAGAGGGGCAGTCTATGTAGTAGCTGAGACAGTTTAGAGAACCATCCTTCGAGTAGCTTGCAGATTTTGAGTAGACAGATTCAGAGTAGTCAGTTAGTAGAAGTACAATATGATAGATTAATCAGTTACAACAATGTAGACTTCATGATAGTACAGTTACAGATGAGTCACCATTGTGGATAGTTGAGTAGAAGAATCATGGAAAGTATGGATAGATATGGATTCATAAGAACACTTAGTAGTTTTGGACAGATATATGATAGTGGATGAGAGCATGGATTCAAAGATTGGTTCATATATTGGTTCATAGATAAACATTATCATAATGGAGGATAATGAAATAGAAATATTTGAATTCTTATTCTTCAATTCTTTTCATATATTTCAATTGATTACACAAGGAAGCACCAACAGAAAATAACTCCAAAAGGAAGCAGGTACACGAAGGCTTATATTGTTCTACACAACATCTTGCAGATAAGTCAAATGAAGAGATTTTGATGCATAGAGAGAGATTTAGAGGTTTGGAAAGAGAACATAGGCATGATTACAGGGGGAATGATGGTCAAAGGGGGAGCATGACCATCATGAATTCAGTACTACATCAAAGTGATAAACTTTACCAAAGAGGGAGAGACTCTTCAAATGCAGGGAGAGAGAGTAATCAGAGGCTTACAAACACAGAGAAATATCAAAGGAATATAGATAAGGGAAGAATCCAAAAGGATAGCGCAGACATGGGAAGTAACCCTAAGAAGAGTTTAGTCAAGGGGGAGCATCCCCAAGGAGAGATACCCTTTTCCATTGATGTCAAATGGGAAGAGATAGAAACATTGATGATGAGTATGGGCATGAATGTTATCATGACTAATTTCCATCAATGTTGGTGYTGCCATCAATGAAAAAGGGGGATATTCTTAGACAATTGGTTTAGATTAATGGAAAGTTAGTTTGGATTGTTGGTTGTCATTGATGTCAACCCTTGAAGAGTGATATTGTATATTGATTTCAACCCTTAGAGATTTATGTCAACCCTTGAGTATGTATGGTAGCTCCARAGGTATRGGTAAGGAACCCAAATTTGGTCAAGGTATAAAGGTATCCATATTAGTGTGTTTGTAGGTAAGACTATTCTAGATGGATAATACATGTCATTCTGTTTCCGGTGATATGTGGAATGTCACATAAATTCTCACGATTAGAGAGTTATGGCCATGTGAAGTTGGAGAGACTTCATGAGTGATTTGGAAGCCCCTAGAAGTTCAATTGATCCGAATGGATGTCGGTGGCCTCCCACCTATTCCAACTGGTTCATTTTGACAGTTTTCTAATTTGACAGTTTTTTTCCTAGGTTTTGGGTCCCTCACTTGCGAGGCCATTTTGAGGCCCTAAACAACATTTTTAGAGCTCGCCACAATCCAAAATGACCTTTGATAGATAGAAACAAAATGTGTATTCCTCGAATAGACCATTCCAATGGGCTATCACGCACCTAAAAAGGATATCGTATGCAAAAGTTACGAGCTCGGGAAGTTGATGTACTAACTTACCCAAACAAGGCCCACATGACTTTTGGTGCTTCATCTCCTAGGGTTAGGATTTTGGATGTCTAGGGTTTTTGAAATTCCTTTTTATTGTGAAAAAGGCCTTYAGAGCCTCATTGTAATGATCTTCTTGCGAATGAGCGCATCCATCACATCTCTTCTCAGAGATAAGCTGCCACCATTCCAGCAAGCTTATTTTTCGCTGCATTTAACAATTTCAGCTTATTTCCTTATTGAATAGAAAACCTGTTTTACTATATCTGTGTTATTATGTGTTAAGCATTTTTTAATAATCTGTATTCATTTCGTTATGCTCATAAAATCTGGATCATCAAATAAGTCAAATTATTCTAGAAACTCATATAAGAAGTTGAGTAGTCAAAGTGGGTGAAACTAGGAGTTAATCGTGGGTTAAGTTGTTGCAATAAGAAAGTAATTAAAAATAAATTAGTTGCAACTAGAAGTGGATATTTTAATATTCAAGGAAAAAGTGGCTATAAGTGGATAAGTGGGTAGAAGTGAGTTATCCCTAAATGAAGGAAGTTGGGTTAAGTTGGTTAGACGGTAACCCATAGAGGAAGCTAGTTGGAGAGTATAAATAAGAGAGCAAGGGTCTCATATTATCACCTATTGAGCACATTGAATATCTATTATTGTGAAATTTTATTTGACAGGTATTATTGATTGATCAAAATCGCGGTAGAAAAATCACGACTGCACAATCGTGACAACAAAATCGCGGAAGAAAAATCACAGTAACAGAATGGCAGCAGCAAAACCATGATAATAGTATCGCGATAACAGAACTGTAGCAGCAGAATCACGGTAGTAGAAACGTGGAAGAAAATTCACAACAACAAAATCCTGGCAACAAAATCACACCTACAAAAACATATATGTAATAGCTCCACAACTACAAGAAGAAAATGTATGGTTTTCATGTGCGGTGTTGAATCTATGAATATGGTTGAGGGTTTTCCATGTAAATCTATTGGATTCCTTATTGGAAGTTTATGGATTGTTGTAGAATGGTTTTGAGGTAGATCTATTGAAGTATATTGTTGGTGTATGTCTGAGTCTTATTGGTATATCTTATGGTATTTTTTGAGAGGCACTTGTTGGTGATCTTGGTATATGGCTAGTTCATGCTTGAAGACACATATTTTGTGATATTTTTGGTAAGGTTTGGAACATGGTTTTGTGTAAGGGTTTATGGTATTTGTCTTTTGGTTATGATGTATTGTTGAAGTTCCTGGTATAGTATGAGATCCATGTTGTAAGATTTGATATATTGAAGAGATTATTGGTACAGGTTGTTGGTATATTTGATATATGTTGGTATAGGTTATTGGTACAAGTTGAGTATAGGTTATTGGTATAGATTGCCTACAGATTCTTGGTAAAGGTTTGTTATAGGTTGTTGGCAAAGATTGGTATAGGTTTATAGTGGTATATCTTATAGTGACAGTGTGGCAGTGGTTTCATAATTTACTTGACACGTGTATTTCAGGGTGGTTAGACGGGGAAATGATAGGTGGTTGTAGCCACATTCTGGTTGTAGTCAGAGAACATAGGGGGTTGTAGCCTCTTTCTGGTTGTAGCCAGAGAATTGGGGAGTTGGAGCTTCCCTCAAGTTGTAGCCTAATAAACTAAGAGGTTGGAGCCTCCTTCTAGTTGGAGCTGGAGAATTGGAAGTTGGTTATTCTTTGAATATAATTCTTAAATGCATATAAGAAAATCATTCTATGGTTTTCTCCCGCATTATGTTTCCACGTAAAATACTGATGTACTTTGCATTTTGTGGACATGTCTATTATTGTTTATTATGCACTAATGGATGTTAATGTTATATGA
Source organism: Picea mariana (assembly GCA_032191745.1). NCBI lineage: Eukaryota > Viridiplantae > Streptophyta > Pinopsida > Pinales > Pinaceae > Picea > Picea mariana. Next base: position 32,373 of record JASDQU010438537.1, read on the forward strand.
TGCAATAACATATTAATGATGAGTTGATGAACATTGTTGAATAAGTTAAAGTAATACACATTGTAGTTAAAAAGAATTAATAAGTGGTATAAATTTATCATATTACGGATTCACCCCCTCTCAGTAATCCAACAAATTTAACCACCTATTATTCTACTCCAAAAGTTGATTTAACATTGCATAAACAATTCGTGAGAAGAATTATTTATTTGAATTCGAACTAATCAAAAATATGTTTTACTATTGAATTTTTTTCATCCTTGATTTAAGATCCTTACTAAAGACACTAGAAAAAATCAAAGAAAATCCTTAATTATCCTCATGGCATAGGTCTATCGATTCGGAATTCAACGTTTCTAAAGCATTAGTTCATTTTATCAAGTATATGAACTCTTATAGAGGAGATGTGCCATTAAAAATAATTAAAATTATTTTTATCAACTTGGTTTGGTTCTTTTAACTTTGTTAAGAAAGAAATAACTTGTCTTTTCTCTTACTTCTACCAATTAGAGTATGCGGAAGTTAATGATGCCAAGGAAGATTTGCTGATTTAGACTATTCATTTTGAGGTTGAAAGCAAGGGATATCCATTACCATATGGTGCACCAATGAAACAACTATTCACATTGCATGTGTTCGTATTGAGCATCAATGCACCATAACATTGATTTACACGTGAATTTTATATGAAAACTGATCCATGATTTTGTTATTGATTTGAGATACAGTAGTATGGAGGGCCAAGTTGCATACATCTTCACTAAATCTTTAATTAATCCCAAGTTATAATGAGAGGTATTTGTTAAGAAAAACAATTTGAATTTAAAAGAGGTTGACCGTAACAGTATCTTCAATATACTTTAATATTATTTCCATGTGAATATTAAATGAAAACCTTAGAGATAATATTTACATTTAATTAGAAATTGTCTTTTTAGTTTGATCATGGTTGGAGTTTCATTCTTATAAATTATTTATTTTTCTTTATAAAAGTTTGAGCATAAATACAAAAGCATAGACATTCACATCCTTCGAGCGTCTCAGGATGGGCAATGAATAATATAAATTACTAGTTAATAGAAATAGAAATTACTAAGTTCAAATAGATTTTCACACACTCAATGTATCTTGTACATATAAAAAGTGCACCTTGTATGTAAAAATATCTCATATAATAAAGACATGATTATTTGTACAACCTTGCTTTTTACCCCTAAATGCATTCGATTAGATTTTGTATTAATTGTAAATGTTTAGTTGCAATGATGGGACTTAATTCATTTGAGATTAAATAAATTACTCATATGTAAATGATGTAAATATGAGTTAGTATGGATTATTTATGTTCATGCTTTACATTTTTCATGAGGTGTTGTGCATTTTTAATCATCAATCGACTTAAAAATTAAGAAAATTGTTGGCTTTCTTGCATGCATCCTTCCTAACATTGGGGATTTGATGACCTAGGGTTCATACATAGTTTACCAACAAAAGCATAAGGCGCAAGGATATCAATATTTAGTATAGGAACAAAAAATGTGTCACTTGAGATGGAATGAGAATCACAAAGACCATTTGGTCTTTTGTCGAAGATGAAGGAATAAAGCACACTAGGAAGTGACTGAGACTAGTGTTCATACATTCCATTATAGTTCATGAACCAACTAAAAAAAAACATCATTAACACATTCATCCATTTAACTCATAATAAACACAACAATTGACAGAGAGAAAAACAACTTTATATTATCTTCATTAAATGAGAGCATGTATACATAAGGACTCATCATGAAATAAGAATGGCGTCGTTCTCTTTGATGCATTCTACAAGTGATGCATTACAAGGTGTCATGCACTCCCTATTTAGACTCTAAACTCAATAGCAGACTAACTTCATTACAGACTCTCTACAAAATTATTCCATCCACATACAAAACTATTACATAGACTCATAGTAGGATTCATAAAAAACTCGAACTCTCTTCTCTTATGTTGGAAACCTCAAACTCTCTGAACTCTCCTCTATATATTCACTACTCCTTTTTATTATCTTATTTGATCTACTTCTCTGTCACTTTTTCCTTTGCTCCATTCGCTCTTGTGATCACTAGTTTTGCATGCTTTTGTTACATGCATGTTGTAGAAATTTCAATACAAATTAAGTATTTCCTGCAATTCTCTTGATCTAACAATTATAAGCCACTGTGAAATACAAAATCACTTCTACTAATAATCTTGCGGAAATTAAACCACGATCACAAAGTGAAATACCAAGAACACATAACACAGAAGTTTTTCTGGGAATGCGTAAAGCTAAAAACCCCACTATCATATATTACGTATATCATGGATCATGAAGCAATCTCATACAAAACTCTAATCCAAGAGCTCTCAGTACAATACAATGGTCTCACGATGTCATAAAAATAACCAACAAATACATGTGCCAATTCTCTGTGTCCAGACAGGCTGCCTCCTCTGCACAATCCCTCCAATTAGAATTCTCATAATGAATTCAAATTGCCTAGTTTTCACATGCTCATGAGCATATCCACTGCATGTGTGATTGCATGAGTGCACTTCACTCAAATCATAACTGATAGCCAAACTGTCCCTTTCACCTATTATCTCAACTAGGTCTCCATTGGATCTGACATGCATGTAGTTAACCGTGGTGAATCTTCAGTTGCATGTGAGTTCACTGATTTGAATTAATTAATAATTAATTCACTGAACTCTCACTACTGCAAGTTTAGTTACAACTAGTACAACTGGGCTTAACTCACTTAACTGAGTTAAACTACTTCACAACTCTCATAACTACACTTATAACTCTGTTACAATTCCAACTCACTCAGTTATAAATGAGATAATAGATTAATATTTATTGTCCAATTTATTTAAGGGAAAAGTAAATTAGACACATGTTTCTTGTTGACTTTTCAACACTCCCTCTCAACAATAAAGGGATTATCCTTCACCCCAATCCTGTCTCTATGATATTCGAATTTTCTCATGGTGAGCACCTTCGTCAGAATGTCTGCATCCTGATCTTCTGTAGGAATGTATTAAAGAAACATGATCTTCCGTTGCACACAATATCTAAGATGATGATATTGGATATCTATATGCTTAGATCTATCATGAAACACACGATTAATCGAGAGTTTAATGCAACTCTGATTATCACAATGAATCATTGTCGGATCTAAATGAGAACCAAACAAACCAACCAAGATCTTTCTCATCCAGATAGCCTCGCATGCATCTTGACTCGCTGCTATGTATTCCACTTTCGCTGAACTAAGTTCCACAGATATTTGTTTCCTGTTGTACTAAGAAACAACTGTAGATCTAATACTAAAGATCCCCCCTGATGTGCTCTTTCTGTCCGTTGGGCTGCCCGCCCAATCTACATCCATGAAGCCATGCAACTTCACATTATCCATCTGTATATACCATAATCCATATTCAGATATCTCAGAACATGCTTACCCGCCTTCCAAAATAGTTTGGTAGGCTTAACCATTGCTTGACTTAGCCGGTTAACCGCATAGAAAATGTTTGGTCTCGTGTTCACTAAATACATTAGCGAACCCACTAATTGTCAATAGACAGTAGCATCCACTACCTCTCCAGAAGTAGCATCCTCTTTCCTTTAGTTTCTTGGAAGAGGAGTATCCATGGGTTTGTAGCCTTCCATGTGAAACTTACCTAGTATCTCCCTTGCATACTTGCCTTGAGACACAAAAATTTCACCATCTCGCTGCCATATTTCCCATCCAAGGAAATAATGAAGAAGGCCCAAATCCTTCATCTCGAACTCCTTTGCAAGGTCATCCTTTCATGACTGTATCAACTGCTCATCACCAGTCAGTATTAAATCATCAACATAAAGAATAATGATTAAGAGATTACCCTCCACCAAAATTTGGTATAGGTTTGCATCCGCTTCACTTTTGATGAAGCTCAATCCGGTGAAATAGTTGTCTATCTGAGTGTACCAAGCACGGGGTGCTTGCTTTAGCCCATACAATGTTCTCTTGAGTCTGCACACATGAGACTCCCTGTCAAAGGTCTCAAAACCTTCTTGTTGTTCAATGTACACTTCTTCCTCAATGATCCCATTGAGGAACACAGTTTTTACATCCATCTGATGAATGCGCCAACCCATCTGTGCTGAGAGTGCAAGGATGGATCTTATGGAATAGTACCTTGTGACAAGTGCAAAGGTCTCATCATAATCTATCCCCTCGATCTGTGAGAAGCCTCGGGCCACAAACATGGCCTTGTATTTCTCCACACTCCCATCAGTAGCTTGCTTTACCTTGTAGATCCATCTCGAACCTACCATTGATTTGTCGACCAGTCTTGGGACAATTTCCCATGCACTGTTTTTGACAATGGAGTCATACTCCTCTACCATAGCATCAACCCAAGTGGGATCCTGCACTGCTTCCTGAAAGGAAGATGGTTCAGTGACAATACATTTTCTCATGAGATCCATGTATCCATCAAATCGATCAGGGGACTGTCTCTATCTGCGCTGTGAAGTAGGGGCTCCTACATTCTGTGCAGCATCTAGTCTCAATCTGTCAACTTCCCTGGTGTGATTTCTGCCATTTCTGATGGATGGCTCTGCTTGAGTGGTTTCCTTCACTTCATGAATCTCCTCATGTGGTTGATCCACATCTTGAGACTCATCTTTGGGAACCAGTAGTTCCTCCTCTACATGCAAGTCTATCTCCCTCTCAAGTGACAACTGCATGGATTTCCCCTCATCGAATTTTATATCCCGTCGCATAATATTCATATTACTCTTTGGAAAATAAACACGATAATTATGGGGTGTTTCTATGTACCCCACAAATATCCCAACTTTAGTAGTCGGTTCCAACTTCTTCCTAGAATCCTTGTTCACATGCACAAAAATAGATGAGCCAAAAATTTTAAAATGAGAAACATTAGGTTTCTTATGAGTGAAAGCCTCTTCAGGTGTACTCATGCCAAGTATTCTATGAGGACAATGGTTTTGCACATAAACTACAATATTGCATGCTTTTTTCCACAAATGCATTGGTAGGCCCTGATCATGAAACATCGCTCGTGCAGCACCCACGATCGTTCTGTTCTTTCTCTCTGCAACCACATTTTGCTATGGGTTATGAGGCGCTATGAGTTCTCTTCGAATTCCTTCTCTGCCGAAAAAGTATTTGAATTCATTAGAGATGTATTCTCCACCATTATCACTCCTTAGAGATTTCACTTGCTTCCCCGACTCTTTCTCCACCAATGCTTTAAACTCAGAGAACTTTGAGAATGTTTGATCCTTCTTCTTCATGAAGAATATCCAGCATTTACGAGAAAAATCATCAACAAACATAACATAATACCTATGTTTTTCTATTGAAACAACCGAGAATAGTCCACATACATCTGTGTGAACTCTCTCCAGGATTACCGAAGCATGGTTCTCCTTTTCATGAAAAGTGGAATTTACATACTTCCCCAGGGTGCACCCCTTGCACTGATCTAACTGAGCAAGTGTTCCCATTGGAATTCCAGTAGATATTTGTTTCATGATATTCAAGGCTCCATGATGAAGATGGCCCAATCTCATGTGTCATAATTCACCCTCATCCTGGCTCACCACCTTTTCTTCCTTTCCCATCATGGCACCACAGCCATCTACCTCTAGCATGTAGAGATTTTTAACTTGAATCCCTATCTTCTTGACTTGACCCATTTCTTTATGTCCCAGGTAGGATTTTCCACTGCTGAAAGTAACGTCATAGCCTTTGTCCTCCAACATTGCGACTGAGACCAGGTTTTTCTTCAAACCTGGAACATGCATAACATTTTTTAATTGAAATGGTTTACCTGACTCCCTATGAAAGGTAATGGTACCAATACCAGTTGCACTGTATCGTCCATCATTGCCCATCTCTATATGCATTCTGAGATATTTCTCCTCCAAGTCACTGAAAAACTCTTTATCTTCTGTCATGTGGTAGGAATCACCACTATCCAAATACCACACCGATCCTGATGCACTTGAATCCATGCATGTGATCAAAGAGAAATCAAGTTCAAATTGCAAGACAATAACCTCACCAGTTGCAGCTCCAACAACCATCTTGTTCTTCCTCTTCTATGGACAGTTAGTAGCGAGATGCCCATGTTCGTGACAATGAAAACACTTCACTTTGGACAAATCCAACTTCTTGACTTTAGACTCAGATTTTGAATGGAATTTCTTCCCTTTCCCTTTCCTTGGCTTGGTAATCAAAGAACAATCATCTTCATCATCACACTTTGATGAAGATCCATCTCTGGTGTTCCTCCTAAACTCCTCTTGCACTAGATCCGACCATAGTCGTTCCCAATCTGGCAATATTTCCCTTCCATTGACAGAGTCTTGATAACTGTGCCAACTCTTGGGAATTCCTAGGAGAACCAAGCTCACCAAATCATCAGAAGCGACTATTATTCCCAAACTTCCAAGCTCATCCCGACATTGG
>JASDQU010438538.1:16774-29193 GCA_032191745.1 Picea mariana
TTTTACTTGTGATTCTTTATGTATAGTGATAGAACTCGAGATCACCCCAAACTTCAAAGTTTTATCAAAATTCAAAATAATTCAAAATGGATTTCAAAATATATTAATAAACTTTAATTACAATAAAAAGAAATAGTAATAAACTTTAATTAAAATAAAAAGAAATTGAACCACTTTTGCTCTATGTATAGCCATAAAACTTTAGATCACCCAAAAAAATTGAAATAGATTATACAATATTAATATTTAAACTTTAAAGTTTTATTAAAATTCAAAATAATTCAAAATGGATTTCAAAATATATTAATCATATGACCTTTGTGCTATGGAAAGCCAAGACAATTCTAAAAAAGGATCTCGAGTGTCCCAAATTCCTATTTATTATTATCCTTCTGGTCTCTATCCCTAACAATACTTTTTCGATTTCTAATTATTGCCCATTTTCCTTCTTTCCTGGCTTCTTTTACCTTTTGAACTTCCTTCCTTAATTTAACTTGGTCTTCGGGAATGAGGTCTTCATTTATAAATATTCCTGACCCTTTTAAACTCGGAGATTTACTAAGTATGCTATATTTATGGTCATTACAACTTACTTTGACACGGATCAACCTATCTTTATGATCAATTATTTTTCCTAGCCTCTTTGCTTCTATGATGTAAGTTGTATCAATTTGTGATTTATTTTTTAATTCTTCTTTTACTATTGCTAGCGTATCCTCCTCTTATTGTTCTTTTATACCAAAAATTNTGGTCTAGTTCGATTAGCTTATTCATTTCCTCTTTGATGGGTTTGATATCCAATTTGTTTTTCATATTACTAAGGGTCAAACTGTTGGTTAGTTTTTCTTCTAGCTCTTTAATCCTATCTCTCAAGTTGTGATTTTCTTCAACCCCTCCTTCTTGGGTTGATTGTTTATGTTTTTCCATTTCTTGAATTCTATCCTTCATTGTCTGCAATTCACTCTTGAACCCTAAGATTCAGTATCTTTAATTTTTTTATCAATCATTGCCTCTAACTCTATTTGGAGTTTTATATTTCTTTTTTTACTCATTTTTTCTAATATTTCTAACTTTATTTGTATTTTGACATCTCTCTTCTCTTCTTTTATATATATATATATATATATATATATATATATATATATAACCGACATTAAAATGAAACAAAAATAAAAATCAATAATAAAATAAAATAGTAATAAAAATCAATAATAAAATAAAATATCACGACCAAAATCTCAAATGTCATTTCATAATAATATTTCATTCATATACATTCACAACCTATCAAAAAATAGCATCCCTCTCCGAAAGGTTGGACTAAGTGTATTCAAAACTCATCTCTATATTTTTGAGATTATTAAAAAACAAACTATAATTTTGAGGGAATGTAGGGGTTAAAATCACGAGTTCTTTACTTCAAATAGAAGAAATATCACTTTCATTATACATATTGTTCCGACAAATCATTCGATAATTACTATTAGGAAAATACATGGAAAAAAGATTGCCATTCTACAATAAAACAAAGTATACATGAATCTCAAAAGAAAAAAGTTTGACCCAAACATTCATCGGAACATGTAGAGAGTATCCTTGCCATCATTAACATTGTTAGATACTCTAGAATGCATAAGATGAAAATGAAAATTATAATGATATTTTACAATTAGCAATGCTTTGACATACCTCTGGTGTTTCCATTTGCCTCTCCAATTCCTCACTGGAATGTAGATAATAGGTAGAGAGTATTTGTTTTTTAATAGTAATAATAATAATAAAATAAAATAAGCATGACTAAAGTATAGGGTAAAATCAAATCACTTTAGAATTAAAACACGTCCAATGATATTAACTTAAGTAAAATATTTAAAGAACCGAGGACCATCATATAAAAAATAACTTAATGCACCAATAGGTCCCATCATGACCTCCTATAACTTACATCACCTCATTATTCCCCTAAGTACAATTTAATCAAACTCCCTCTCCCTCCTCTTTTCCCGTATGCCACTACTTCTCAAAAAAATATGCATCCTCAATATACTAGTCACGTGCATCACAATATTAGTCGTAACATATGCTACATATATAATCTGCGATACACATATCTAATTAAATAATGTTCTTATGATAAGTTGATAAATATAGCAATTTGTTTTGAAAACCTGCAACTAAAAATAATGTTCTTATGATAAGTTGATAAATATAGCAATTTGTTTTGAAAACCTACAACTAATCGCGGGTGACTATGGTGGTGGTGTAGGGGTATGGTTCTCTGGAGTAGCGCATGACTAGTTTAGGGGTTTTCCTAGGTGGGTGGGTGTCAGTTAACTCTGAACTGTTTTTGACCGTCGTTGGAGGTTTGGCAGAGGGCTATTTTTGGAGGTTTGGTTACAATATCTAGCTTGGGCTTGTCACTTCTGTATTTACTAATGGTGACAATGGTTTTATGAGCCTGTCCTCTCAGACAATGTTCTTTCTTCTTTCCTAACAACCTTTTTTATTGTGCTTACTGAACATGGTTTATTGTCGTGGCTTCTTGCTTCAAGGTGGTCTTAGTGGAGGCTAGGTGGCATGATTTATTTAAGCTTGAAGCTTCCATGATAGAATTTGTCGTCAACGCACTTATGAGTGCGACCGATGAGGAAGCTTGGAGGCAAGCTGGCTTGTTTAATCAACTGAGAGTGTTAAATAACTCACATTTTCTGTCAGCTACAAAGTTAATTTCCTCGGACCTAGTGCAAACCACAACAATGTCTTGGAAAAAGTTTAGGGGTGTTGTTCCAACTGCACAGTTTGTAGTTGGCAGTTCTGAGCGCTCTCCATACCTGCGAGCGATTTCTCCTCGAGGTGTAGAAACAGTTGTCTATGGCGCTCCCCTGGCCCGTGGAGGTGGCCACGCCGCTGCCACAAAGGCTGCACCAAGGAGAAAATATGGTACAAAGCCTTGGGTCCCAAACAAGACTTGATGCAAGATGGTGCTCGGGGATGACCTGGGTTTGGACGAGGCGATAAACTTAGCTCTTACAACTTTGGTCGGTCGTTTTTCCTACCGTTCGAAATTCTCTACCTCTCTCATTGACTGGGTAAAGTTGCACTGGATTCCTTTACTGGGTTATGAACCAGAGGCCTTCTTCCTGCCGAGAGGTTGGTTCGGGTTTAAATTTTTCTCATCGGAGGATACCACAAAAGTTCTTGAACAACTCCGGTCCTTCGAAGAGGGGAGCTTGATGCTAAAGAGGTGGAAGATTTCATTTGACCTGACGCAGGATTACTTCCAGTTTAGGCATATTTGGGTACTTCTGTCAGGGTTACCACTGAACCTATGGAATGTGAAAGCCTTGACCGCTATTGCTAATTCTCTCGGACGTTTCATCAGAGTTGACGATTTGTCTCTTCAGGCTCTAGACAAAAAGTTGGGTAGGATTTTGGTATTTCTCCACAATGTGTGAGGAACTGGGAAGCTTCTTGTTAGGATAGGGGTGACACTTCACTGGTGGAGCAAAGAACTGGCTCAGAAACACCCCTCAACCCTTCTCCCACTCCTGGGGATTTAAATATTTTAGATGTTGAAGCCANCGTCTCGGGGTACAGGGACTCAGAACCTGGGGACTGCTCTCTGGGGTATAGGGAGTCAGAACCTTTTGTAAGGTGAACACCTCGGTCACTCTACATACTTACCAGGGGAGGAATGCTATTAAACTCCCGAGAAACCTTGACGTATTGGGATGGTCGGGGAACTTGTGTGGGGGTGGTGGGACGCGCTTTGCCTGGTCAAAGGCCATGTTTTGAAACTTCCCCTTTAAAAATGAGAAGTTCTTGTAAAAAGGATACTTGCTCCGTTCCTATTTCAGAACTTTCTACTATTTATGTCACTAAATCTGAGGCGCTTAGAGGCATGAAATACCTTGCAAGGGTCAAACCATGATCCTGCTCACCTTAAATCTTAAAGGGGTGGGGGGGACCCTGAAATTGGCCTCCATGCAAAGTTTTCTCCGAAAATCCAAACCCGATATTATTTTTCTTCAAGAAATTTTTGTTGACGAGGAGAAAGCTAGTTTATTTATGTTAAAGTTTGTGCCTAGCTAGTTTTCGTGCGTTGTTATCTCTGTCAGTAATTCAGGGGGTCTTTTGGTGACATGGGACCCAAACAAATTCATTTTGGAGCCCACACTTTTCTGTGGGGGCATTTTATCATCTGGTATCTCTTTAGAAAATAACAAGAGTTTGTGTTTACTCAACGTATATGGACCTTGCATTGACATAAAAGTTTTTTGGGATTGGGTGGTGGCTAGTGGTATACTGGCTACTAAAAACTTAATTGTTGCAGGCGATTTTAACTTCACTATAGGTGCAGAGGAGGTATGGGGAACTGCAACACAATTGGATAAACTAGTGGGTTTTTTTAAACTACTCCTCCAGGATAACCATTTAGTGGATTTTCTCCCAAATGTTGTGGCACCCACATGGAGAAATGGTAGAATAGGGGCGTATAACATTTCAAAGAGGCTAGATTGTATTTTGGTATTAGAGCCTTTACTAAGTGAAGTGGGCAGATATCGTTCTTGGGTGGAATTTCCTTTCATCTCGGATCACGTTCCTATATTTGTACAGTTTGATTTTCAACTTTTCTGGGTGGCCTACTGATCCAAAAATGGATCCAGGAGCCAAAATGGGTCCAGGAAGGTCTAAAAATAAAATTTCTCGGAATTGCCTCAAATCGGACACGTGCGTAGGCCTCATCGATACGAACCCAATGCAACTTGAATGGGCTCAAACAGACACCGTATGTGAAAGATATCGTAGTTTGTTCGTTTCGTCAAACAGGCAAAAACAATTATTGATGGTACATTTCGTACAGTGCTGACGTGGCAACATACTGTACAAGTCGTACGGACATACAATGACGTGACAGGTATAGTGGGTTATTGACTGGGTAGTCATGACTGACAGGTGGGTGAATTGGATTGAAACACGTGGCACCATTGCAAGGGTGACACATGGCACGTCTGTACAACTAACATGGCAAGGACCGTACAACTGTATGACACATGGCAGCTGACTGGACTGGCATGTTGACTAGGCAGAAGTTGACAACTGGGCGAATCATAGTCTGATACATGGAATTTATGTGGGCTAATGGTATGGTGCCACGTGGCACCCATTCATTGGTTGATTTGGTAAAATTGTATGGACTCCCGGGGAGTCAAATCTGCGACCTTCGGTCCAGGTGAGTGACTTGGAAGGGTCGGGCTACTAGCCTGCCCACGTTATTCCTTGTGAAACATGGTTTCATTTAAATATTTAAAGTGTAATGGGTTGTTGGTTGGTGGACTAAAGGGCTTGGGCCTAGCCCCAACCCCGACGCATACCATGGGACCTTACCATGTGATTGTTGGTGTGAGAGTTTGTTTGGTGCGCGGTTATTGCATATGCCGCAGCCCCCGACGAGATACCACATGAACCTGCCATGTAACCGGATGTTATAGGCTTGGTTCATATGAGTGGGGTTAGCGCTCGGTCTGTTGAGCTAGCCCGCTGACCAGGGCACGTAAATAGGTGCTAAAACGACCATGGGTCTAACAACTTGGCGCGTGGAGACTTAGCCCGAGGCCACATGGCCACATCATACGACCAGAAGCCAGGTTCAGAAGGGGGCCAACAAGTCAGCGCCAGACCAGGGCCATATGGAGGGTGCCCATATTCCCAGGGGCTTGGAGAAAAGGGGCTACACCCTGTATTATTCCTATTTGTGGGTTTTCCACTATATATTAAGATTTTTAATGGATTTTTAGCCAATTTTGGGAGATTTAGTCCATTTTTGGAGGATCTGGAGCTCTTTTTGAGGCCAAATCTTGGGGGGAAGTTGGGAGTTTGTTACCCACTTCAAGCCTATATAAACCAAATGTTTTTGACATCCTTAGGGGGGTTTCAACACAGAGAAATGTTGAAGAATTGTAAAGGAAAATTCATTTTTATGCAGGGAAGCTATTGAGGAGAGCATCTTTGCAGGCCATTTTCGGGAGCTTCATTCATCCGTTTTCAGTGCTGTCAGTCATGATGAGTTCTTGAGATTAGACAGAGCACAACCAGATTAGTTTGTAACCCATTTGAAATTTTTATGATGTACTTTTGAAGCTTTGAAGGGAAATAAGAAAGCCTCACCCATTGAGACAAAGCCCGGAGACGTAGGCGAGATTGCCAAACTCCGTTATCAAGCTTTGTGTTATGGTTTGCTGCTCCTTATGTTTGATTTCTGATCTGCATTTCTTCATATGGCTGCTATGTTAAATATTTAATTCTTCCTCTTTCATCAAATTCCTAAATGGTTAATTAACTCGTGCTTTTAAAACTCAACCATAGTCATTAAAAGATATTTTCGGATCAAGTGGTATCAGAGCTAGTTGACGGTTGGTTTGAGTTTGCATGACTACCAGGAAAATGGAATCTAAAGAGGGACTTTCTCAAGATGCGAAGGATATGCAAAAAACTCTTTTTTCCATGGAAGAGATGGTGAAAGTGTTGTATGAAGATTACTTGGAATGAAAGAGATCGGTTCAAGAGAAATCTTCAAAGAATGACAAAAGCGAAGAAGAATTGAAGGAATTTCCTTCTACACTGAATTCAGAAATCATCTCTGAGGTATGCAGTGGAAGTCATTCATCAATTTCACATTGTTCCCATCAAGATGGTTCTTTTGGTGCATTTGAAAAGCATACAAGAGGTATAGGTTTGAAATTGCTAACCAAGATGGGTTATGAAGGAAAGGGCCTTGGAAATAAGGGAGAAGGTATCATTAATCCCATAGAGGTTGTGGAAAGACCTCATTATTTAGGATTGGGATATGGTGAAGAGGAGATTGGAGAATTCTCCAAAACATTGGAAGCAAGTGATGCTTCAAATGACCAGCTTAAGTCATTGCGGGAACAATTCACGAAAGGTGATGGTGTATCACTCCATGATGGTGATAGTGAATGAAAGTCATCTCTGAAGAAAAGTGAAGATAAGCAAGACATGTATAATGGTCACGGTTGTTCCAAATGTTTATTTGATTGTAAAAAGCATAATCATGTAATCCAAAACTTGTGGAATATGTATCCTTGTACGTTTTGTCATTCACCCAAGCATTGTGTGGCCAAGTGTTGGAAGAGACAATATTTGTACAGGAAATTTATGTCGACCAGGAAGGATACACAACATAAAGAATCAACTCCACAACGGAAGAAAGAGAATGGAAAACAGGTTTGGATGTCGAAAAACCACTGCACTTATTGCAACACGGGTGGACATCAAAAGGCTAAATGTTGGAAGCTTAATCCGGAGCTTCGTCCAAAGAAGAACAAAATAATTCTCACAAAGGAAGAGGCAGTACCATCGAAGCAATATGAACAAAATGAAGGAATGAAACCATTCACATGGTTTTTCCAGAAGTGGATGTCACATCTTCATTGTATTTTGCTTTCATTAATGTAATCACACATGTTGAAATGATGACCTATTATAACATCATTTTGAAAAACCTAGTGTTTTGTTTTATCCTTATGAGTATGTAATCAGTAAGGTCAATTTTGTAACCTTTTGGAGGACCAAAAGGTCTTAGTGGGGAGGATTGATTCAAAAATGGATCCAGGAGCCAAAATGGGTTCAGGAAGGTCTAAAAATCAAAGTGCTCATAATCACCTCAAATCAGACATGTGTGTATACCTCATCAATACGAACCTAACACAACTTGAACAGGATCAAACAGACACCGTATGCGAAATATATCACGATTTGTTCGTTTCATCAAACTGGAAAAAACAATTGTTGACTGTACAGTCCGTATAGTGATGACGTGGAAGCTGGTTGTACAGGTCATATGACTGTACAATGATATGGCATGTACAATGGGTTGTTGACTGGGCAGTGATGATTGACAAGTGGACAAATTGGATTGTGACACGTGGCACCACTACAAGGGTGACATGTGGCATGCCCATACAACTGGCATGGCAAGGACCATACAACCGTACGACACATGGCAGCTAACTGGACTGACAGGTTGACTGGGTAGGAGTTGAAAGCTGGAAAAATCATAGTCTAATACGTGGGATTTTGTAACACCCTATTTCCCCCAGTTTGTAAAAATAACTATACTGGCCAAGAACTGTGGCAAACCCAAAAATGTGAATGTGTGATGTGAATGGACCTTGTGAAAAAGGTCGATGAAGTGAATAATATTATGAATATATATTGCAGGACTGTTGAGAGGGGATATGCTGAAAAAGAGACCACGATGGCTGGAGAAAGGTGGTGGAAGGCACCTGGAATGGTGGCGTTAACTTCCATCGAATCCAATACCGTATTTGGAATTCACTGGCCCGAAGAACCAAGAGCGGCTTGCTGGCCCTGAATTAAATGACTCACCAGGATTGGTAGGTAAATGGATCCTCATGAGTAATGAGGGATGGGGGGGTGAACCGCCCATCCGTAGAGCCATCAGGCCTGACCAGTGCGAGGGAAATCGTGCCGCATGCAACCTTGCAAGAGGAAAAGGCGTGAGGGAGAAGCGAGAAGGGGCCAGACGTGAGGGAAGGAGGAAGAACTCTGGAGATATGCAGAGTGAGTGATAGCAGAGAAGAGGGAGAGTAACCCTCATTCTCGGTCACTAGCAAACTGAGACGCAGTCTCGCAGCATCGTGGTCTCTGCTCGGGGGTGGCTAGTGGTAAATCCGTTGGGAGTCGCTGAGCCTACGGTTGGGTGGAAACAAAAACCCCTCTCAACAGTTGCAATCACATCTGGTGTTATTTCTAATAAGTGTTTTACATCTTGCATCTTGAAATTTATATGCTGACATGTATGCTCACAGTCTATGCAATTTTATGAATGGTTTGAGTATAAGACTGCATGTGTAGTGTTTTGATTTAGAAATGGTGGTTGCACACTTATAATGGAAAGACTATGTATGGCTTATGTTTTATAAATCGTTGTTTATACGCATATTGAATTAATACAGACTTCAAGTCTGTTCTCGGGAAATCTATACCCTTATCTGTCTCAGGAAATACCCTGGATAGATCTCCCCATAGAGACACCCTTCTTAGAAAGCTCACCAAGAACCTGGAAAAAGGATTTGAAGGCGCAAGTCTTAGTAACCCTGTACGAGGAAGAATGATCCTCTTGAAATCCTGAAATAGCAATGAAGGAATACCTCGTTCGCTTCGCAAGAGTTGTCAAGGAGGCATTGGATGGTCAGAATTCTCCGTGGAGAATTCACGAAGTCCCGAGAGCCGTCAGATCTTGCAGAGGAGCAGGGGAGTTACGGTAAGCATATTTTCAAGTTTAAGTTCGGGATAAATCGGACCGTAGGATCTGGGTCGACAAGGACCATTGGATCACTCGCGAAATCTCATTTCATGGATTCGTGAGTTGAAGGGTTAAAACCCTTACCTCAAGATTCACGAGGCCGCGAAAGGCGAAGTCCCGAAGAGGCGAAAGGATTTGTGTGAGCCAGTTATTGGTGAAGTGCATCAGAACTCGGTATTTCGGGGTTTCATGGGTTGAAGAACCGAAAGCTTATCATCAAGATTCGCGAAGTCTGAAACTCCAAAAAGGTGGGAAGTTCCATTGTGGGACCCGCGTTGTCAATGTGTCGGCATTTCGGCATATCGGCGGATAGGAGATTGAGACTTTTGTCCCAAAAGTCCCGAAGGGGCGAAAGAATATGAGCCGTCCGTCTGCGGGAGGATGCGTGTTGTGGAATCATCCATTTTGGAGATTCAGGCACCGGGACTCACAGAGGCGAGCATCTTGACTTCGCGAGTAGTGAAGTCTCGAGGAAATTTGAGCCATTCGTCGGAGAGAAGACGCGTGTTGCGAGATCGCCCATATTGGGGATTTGGACATCGAGAGTCATAGAGGGAAGTCTTTCAACTTCGCAAGCGGCAAAGTCGTGAGAGGATTAGGACCGTCCATTTGGGGAGGACAGGTGGCAGAGATCAAGGAATCTCGTGAACTCGGAGGTTCGCAAGGTAAGAGCCCAAAAGTTGGGTGCTCCAAGTCGCGAGTGGCGAAGTCGCGAGGAGTGGAGACAGCCGTTGGATCTAGAGAATGGGAGGACCGTTGGATCAGGAACCTCATCGCCTATCGCGTGTTCGGGGGTTCGGAGGTTGAAAGGAGTCATTTTCGACTTCACGAGTAGCGAAGTGCCGAGAGCCGGGCACGAGAGAACACGTGGCAGAACTTTAAGGTGGGGCCCGCGTGATTGACAGGTGGACACGCGTCGCCTGGAGAAGGAAGTCAACGCTCCGTTGACTTCTCGCGTCTTGGGAATTCACGGGATAAGAGCATGAGAGCTCAACCCTTTGACTTGCGAAGTCGTGAGTAGCAAGAACGCGAGAGGGAAAATAAATATCGCTTCTCGGGGGTTCGTGAAGGGAAGGTGCCAAGATTTGATGCTACAACTCGCGAAGTGGCGAGTTGCGAGAAGCGCGAAAGGAAGGTCAACCTTCGCTGAATTTCAAGTCTCGGAGGATCACACAAGGAAGGAACGAGAGTTCCCCCTTTGAACTCACGAAGTGGAGAGTAGCGAGAGGAGCTAGTGTTTAGCCTAGCCAGTGGTCACGCGTGGAGGGCGCTGACAGAAGGGAGCTATACCCATTTTTTGATCTCGGGTATCGCGAGATTGGAAAGGAGGAGTCGAGAGCTTCAACTCGCGAACTCACGAGATGGTGAGTTGCGACAAGCGCCTTTGGGAGTAGGCCTTGGTCATAGCGCTGTGGTCGCTTGGGAGTTGTGGAGCTCGCGCCTAGTGTTGTTTGCACAGGGGAACTTCCGAAGGACCTGTGGATCGATTGAATTGAGATTTTAGCTGGAAATTGAAAGAGGCCACTTCGGCTCATAAAAGGAACTGAACGATCCTTAAAAACCAAGAGGTCGTGCAGAGACTTCGTCGAGGCAAAGGTGGTGTCTGCAGCCTGTGCTAAGCTCCGTAGGATTTTGGGAGTTTTGTCCCTCGAAAAAGGGCGAAAATTTTGATTTCCGTAGTGGGTATGTGACAAATTGGTATCAGAGCATGGTTACAACACTCGACCTACTTGGGCTCATGAACGAGTTGTGCAGAAGCTCCGTTCGGGACACTCTTAAAAGGAGTAACCGCCTATCTTAACCTTCCTAATCAAAAAGACAAAGTTAAGAATGAAAAATCCCTATTGTTTGTGTGTACATGTGAAAATATGAATTATGTACTGGTTATAAATACATATAAATATTGACTAACAACCATCATTTTTCCTTTTGCACACAAGCAAAAGATTAACCGCGGGAAATTATCAACACATAGTATGGTGACTCACCATGAAGTGGGAGAGGGCTCCCACAATAGAGACGAAGAGTCTGACGAAAGAAGGGCAGCAGGGACCCCTCCAGGTCTAGCCAAGACTGTGAGGAGCCTCATGGTCAAATTACAAAGCTGCAAGGATGACAATGAAAGGATGATGAAAGAACAAGAAAAACAAACAGAAATTAACGCAGTTTTACTGTAGAGTTTATCCGATCTACAAAGAAAAATGAAGCATGAACCTAAAACTCAGAAACATGGTCATATCAGTGGTCACACTGAGAGGAGCACCTCGAAAAAGGTCCACCCCAGAGGTAAAGAACAAGCGTCGGATGATTCCTCTGAGAAGGAAGTTGGCGATTCAGAGGGCTCTTCTAGCAGCAGAACCAGTTCCTATCCATGAAGAAAACAGAAGAAGCAAAAGTCTTCCAAAGGTTGAAAATTCGAAGAATTCAGAAAGGCCAAACCACCCTCCTTTGATGGTGAAATAAAGAAGGGAGAGGAAGCAGAGGCCTGGATGCTTGGACTAAAGAAGTATTTCAGAGTCCATGACTTTTCAGAAAATATGAAGGCCCGAGTGGCCACCTTCAACTTGAATGGAAAGGCTTCCATTTGGTGGGAAGAACTTAAGAATGTGAAAGGGGTTCGCGAAGAGGATCTGTCTTGGGAACGGTTTGAGAATTCTTCCAAAAGAAGTATCTGTCGAAAAAATATTTCGACGAAAAGACTAAAGAGTTTTATGAACATAATGTTTTCCATGTCTCATTATTGAAGAAATATGTACATGATGCTAACCACATAATTGACTGGTCTGTGATCCAAGTGGAACCAGAGGGAGAATTTCTACCAGAACCTCAGTGCATACTGGACAGAAAGGAAACCCAGCTCCAGGACCAAACCATTGCACAGCTCAAGGTGCAGTGGAGACATTTTGGCCCAGATGAGGCTATGTGGGAAATGGAGGATGCCATGAGACAGACCTATATGATTTTGTTTACTTCTGTACATGCATGTCATGTTGATAGATAAGAACATCGAGGACGATGTTCCTTTAAGGGGGAGGGAATTGTAGCACCCTGTTTCCCCCAGTTTGTAAAA
>JASDQU010438538.1:34423-84700 GCA_032191745.1 Picea mariana
AACTTCAAGCACCTCGAGTCCATATTATTCCTTGTCATGATCAAGGAAGGACTACGTCTGGGCCCATTTACCACAAGTGCACCTTTATGATAAATGTATCCTATCTCCCTTGGTCTGCAACACAATCTAGGAGAAGTTCCGCCCGACGTTGAAACATCAACATTCCCTCTTAGCTAGGGAGGTATTTTTCCATAGTAGTACACAAATACTGTCCAGAGACACAATCTCTGCCAGTGGTACACAACCACTATAGTAGCAAAAGGTTTGTCACACATGACACTCCCATGTGGACTTCTAGAGGTTACACCCTCTAGAAACACTAGGGTCAACTCCCATAGTGTGTGACGTCAAGGGTCAACTCCCTTGACATGTCCTTATGTGCCCTCCACATGGGACGTTAGGATATAAGCCCAAATTCACTTATCCCTTCTCGAATAAGTGTCCCACTTATCCCTTCACGAATAAGTGTCCTCACAGTTCAACTCAACTCAATTCACAGAGGAGTACGATCTAGAGAATGTTTGTCACACATGGCACTCCCATGTGGACTTCTAGAGGCTACACCCTCTAGAAACACTAGGGTCAACTTCCATAGTGTATGACTTCAAGGTTCAACTCCATTGACATGTCCTCATGTGCTCTCCACATGGGACGTGTCCTCATGTGCTCTCCACAAGGGACATTGGGCTATAAGCCCAAACACACTTATCCCTTCTCGGACAAGTGTCCCACTTATCCCTTTTCGGATAAGTGTCATCACAGATCAACTCAACTCAGTCATAGAGGAGTACAATCTGGAGAATGTGTTAGGAAGCTACAAACATCAACACTTCCTCTCAGTGAGGGAGGCATTCTCTGCCACACCAAGTCTGTCATGAAAGTACTTGAACTTCGTCCCGGTTTGGTAAGAACATCAACAACCTGCTCATCTGGAGGAAGGTACAACACCCATACTTCCTTCCTCTGCACCATGTCTCGGATGTAATGGTACTTGATCTAAATGTGGTTCGATTTGTCATGAAACACTAGGTTCTCTGAGATCTTCACACAACTTTGGTTACCATAATGAATAATGGTGGAATCTAGCACATGTTCGGATAAATATGCAAGGAGTTGCGAAGCCACACTACTTCACAGACTGACATGCTTAATGCAATATACTCTGCTTCTGCTGTGCTCAAAGCCACATAAGTTTGTTTCCTGCTACACCGGGAAACCATGGAAGATCCCAAAGTGAAGCAACACCCGAAGGTGCTCTTTTTGTCTACTGTGCTCCATGCCCAATCATAGTCAATATATTCTTTTCATATCATATCAATACTGAAAGTATATCTCAGACCATGTCCAACTATGCCTCGCAAGTATCTCAACACTTGATTCACAACAATCTAGTGTGTCTATCTCGACTGACTCATAAAATGGCTAAGTGCACTCATTTCATATCAAATATTTGAACTGGTGTTAAACCAGATACATCATTTATCCAATCAACTGTCTGTATAGAGTCAGATCAATTTTTTCATAATCGGAAAAATACACACTTAGTTTTTTCAGATTCATCACCATTGGTGTAGCCACAGGCTTCAAGTTCAACATCCCAAACTTCTTTAATATCTCAATTGTGTACTTCCCCTGAATCAAGAAGATTTCATTAGTTCTCTGCCACACCTCTAGTCCCAAGAAGTAGTGCTTCATACCAAGTTCCTTCATCTCAAACTTAGAGGCCAACACATACTTGCATTCAACAATAAGACTCTCTGTACCGATGAGGAATAAATCATCGACATAGAGGACCAACATCGAGGACTCACCATTAACAATCTTTTAGTACAGGCTGGGATCAACAACACTTTTGCTGAAGCCCAAATATCATCAGGTGTCCATCAATCCTTGCATACCAAGCTCGAGGTGGTTGCTTGAGTCCATAAAAGGCCATCTTCAACCTGCACACATGAGGCTCCTTCTCATGAATCACGAAACCATATGGCTGCTCGATGTATACTTCTTCCTCAATCTCTCCATTGAGAAAGATTGTATTTACATCCATCTGATGTACTCTCTAAACAATGGATGTTGTAGGGGAAATAATCATCCAGATAGAAGTGTATCGAGCAACAGGAGAAAATGTCTCCTCATAATATATTCCCTCCACCTGAGAGAATCCTCTAGCAAAAAATTTCATTTTGTGCCTCTCGATGCTCCCGTCAACTGTGTGTTTGATCTTGTAGATCTATTTGGAAGTCACTATAGACTTCCCCTCAGCTCTTAGAATAATATCCCACACATATTCTTCATGATGTATTGATACTCCTCCATCATGACATCTCTTCATATTGGATGACTAGTTGCCTCCTCATAACATGAAGGTTCAAAATGAATGATGTGGCTCATAGTTGCGGCATAGCATGAATATATTTGAGGTATCTTTCTCACTCGGAAGGTACCATGAGGAGATACATATCCTTCTACCTCTTGCAGAGTCTGACGAGCCCATGTAGGTCTCTTCCGAACTACTACAATATCTCTGGGAACATCCACTGGAGCTACAGGATCAACATGATCAATTTGATCAATCTGATCAATCTCCATGTGAGATCCTCTAGATCTCTTTAAAGGAAACCTCCTCCTCAAATGTAACATCTCTTCTCACCTCAATTTGTCTCTAACTAGGGATGTAGATCCGGTATGCCTTCAAAGACTCATTGTACCCCACAAATGTACCCTTTCTACCTGAAGGGTCTAGCTTGATCCTTTTTTCCTTGGGTACATGAATGTATACTGGACACCCAAATATTTTGAATTGTCCAAACTCAGGATTCACTTCGGTGAAGGCCTTCTCGGGCATCATGTTCCTCAAAGTATTATGAGGACTTATGTTCTGAACATACACTGCAGTCATGGATTCCTTTGCCCACAAAAACATAGGTAAATACTGATCATGCTAAGTCATCTTGGACCATACTTGATATATCAAGGTTCCCTCATGAAACCAATGTCTCAGGAAGCTGAAAAATATCAACACTCCCTCTGGAGCTGGAGGTGACTCCTCCTCTGTCTCTGCTCCCTGTGACACTGAGGGTAGCTCTTCCTCCTTCTTTGGAGGTAACTCAATCTCTTCTCCCTCTGGATGTAGTATCGCCTCCCTCTCTAGGAATGCCTTTACATACACTGGAACTGTTGCCTTGTCTGTTTCCTCAACATCTCATGGCTCGACTCATGCATTGGGACTGCTACACCTGCTCCCTATGAGTCTCATAATATTTCTTCCTCGTCTACTGGATCTACCATAGTTGTGCTACATTTGGTCTTGACTCGTTGTATCCATGATCATTGGAACTGTCTCTGCTATTTGGCATGGTCCCGTCCTAGGAGGTACATTGCTCCTAGAGACTTGTTGTCTATGAGCATCATGTCTAGAAATGTCTCTCCTTGATATCATGTTTGAAGGTCTTTCCCTCCATGTCTTCTTCCTACGACCGTCATTACAACTCCTTCTCAGAGCTATTACATGTGACTTTCCTAGAGCAAGAAACAAGAACAACAAAAAACATCTCCTAGAGGGGATCAATTTATCTTGTGCACAACTATATACAATGAACATCCAAATAATATGTCTTCTACTATGACTAACACACATCCATCATATGCTCGATGTAAGTAAGTAACTCAGAAAATTTCAACTTCTTAGTCTCTTCCTTAGATCACTTATCCCATATATAAGAGAGAAAAAATAGTGTGTCTATTGTTGTGTCTTTCAAGAGTAATATTAGATTGATCCAAAAAATACACGTCTCTTTGAAAAATTAAATTAAATTTTCTTTCTTATAAATAGTTGGAGAATACCTTTGTAACTAACCAAAGATTAATTTGGTTATAATCCATCCACATAGCATTTGACTTTGTTAAATTGTTCCTCCATAATTCATGCTATTCTTTGCATAAATATAGGTAGAAGTAAATATGCATTACATTCCTCATATTTAGGTAATTAGACATTTTTACTAGAAATTACTGCCCACCATAATTTATGAAATTCTTTCTATAATTTAGGTAGGAGTAAAAAAGTAAATATGTTGTACATAGATATTGTAACAACCCCATAAATTTAACTCTCCCAACATTTTACTCTACTCTTATTTTCCTAGGCCCTCCTGTGAAGGAGTTAAGCCCAGTCCCGCTTTGATACCATGTTGTTTTTCTTCATATGAGATATAATCGATATATTATTACAATGATGAGTGTTCCATATATAGGGAACATATGGTGACCATCCATGAAAGGATGCATCCCTTGAATAATCGATAACTATTTATTATTATCATTTACTTATTATATATGATATTTAATAATCAATAATTATATTATTAATTATTATTCTAAGAGAATGTCTTTCTGATGTTGTCCAAACATCAACATCTTCTTCATCCTCACAATGATTAAGAAGTAGACAAGATTTTTCCATGTTTATTTTCATACCCGTGGCTCTGTAGAAGAGGTTTATAATATCCTAAAAGACAATCCGATTCCTCTGAGAACCAAAAAGGATGCAAAATATATCATCTACAAATAATAGGTGAGTTATTGGTTCTGATTCAGAGACTGCAATTCCTCTTAGGAGGCCTTTGGACCTTGCCTCCTTTATCATAAAGCTGAGTGCTTTTGCGACGATCAGGAAAAGAAAGGGAGAAAGGGGGCAACCCTGACGGAGACCTCTGGAGGCTTTGAAGAAACCGAACGGAGCTCCGTTGATAAGGATGGAAAAGGAAGCACTTTGGATGCACCCCATTATCCAATTGACATTTTCTAAGCCATTCCCATTTGGATAAGGACCAGACATAGGAAAGTCCAATTTAGTCAGTCATATGCTTCAGAGAGGTCCGATTTCAAGATTCCTTAAGATTTATTTTCTTAACAGAGTGGAGCACTTCCCGAGAAATGGATACTGCGTTGTGTATCTGTCTGTTGTGGAGGAAGATAAACTATTCTTCCCCAATGAGATCACTTAACATCAGTCTAAGTCTCCTAGAGATGATCTTTAAAATTAGTTTGTAGATGACATTACAACAGGTGATCGGTCTATAGTCCTTAAAGGAAGAAGGGCATTGTTTCTTTGGGATAAGACACAATATAGTAGCATTGAGAGGACCATGAATTCTTCCTTCTTTTTGTGATTCTCTTACCACTAGAAGCAAATCGTTTTTTACATGGTCATAAAAAACTTTAAAGAATTCCACCATAACTCCATTTGGGCATGGGATTTTTCCATTCTTCATGGAGAACAATGTTGCCTTCAGTTTTGGTTCTGACACTTCTTTATCTAAGGATAAATTCATTTCTTCCGAGAAGGTGATGGGGAATTTTCCCACTACCTCCAGGATTTATTGAATGGGGCATCTGGGAGGGGCTGAAAAATATTGCTGAAGAAATTTACTCCGAGACTCAAAGCTTGAAGTCCAATGTAGTGAGATGGGGTGATGGTCTGAAATACCTCCCACCTGTACCCCTGATTTGAATTTTGAGCCCAGATTCAGTAGGGCTTCAGAAACTAAGAACCAATCCAATATTTTTGCAACCTCCTAGTCCCCTGTTCTGAAATTCCTCAAAGTAGGCGAGAGATTCATAGGTTCAATGTCCACCAAACTGGCCTTATATAAAAAGGATTGGAAAAAACTGCTTTGCCTGTCGACCCTGGGGTGTGCCCCCCAAACCTCTAGCAAGGATAGGGTGAGATTCAGACCCCCCCCTGCCACCAGAAAAGGGTCACAGAAAACTCTTGCAGAGACCAAATCCTCCCAAAAGGAGGTCCTATCAGAATAAGGACCGTAAATATTCACCACCAAGAAGGTTAAATTGCTATTCTTATGTTGTAACTTTATTGAAATTGTAGAGCGAACGACAGAAGAGGACAAAGCCTGGAAATTTGGGCTCCATCCAATGAGCAGACCTCTTGAGAGAACTGAAGCATTGATTGTGCTGAAAAAGCAATTCCTAAGCCAAGGAATGAAGGTTTCTCGAGTTTTTTCACTAGAACACATTGTCTCTTAGATGAGGATAATGTTTGGTTTTAGGCCGAGGAGCATTCTTTTGAGGGATAGCTTCTTAGGGGCACCCCCAACCCCATGCATGTTGAAGGAAAGGAAGATCATTTTGCCCTTGTCGAAGCGACTTTTCCTTCTCTAAGGGCCCTTGTGATGGTTGCTTGGGTGCCTTTGCATATTTCCAACACTGCTCTCTCTTTTTCTTTCGAGATGAAGGATTTTCGTCCTGTCTAAGTGAGAGAGGGAGGTTCAAGTGAAAAACCTCCAAAGGAATGGGCGTTCTCTTGGGATTTAGACCTCAGGGAATATCTATTACCCTGAGGAGAAATGGAAGCTTCAGGGCAGGGAGGAAGGGGCATTGAGGAAAGAGAGGAATCAAGGGCGAGAGAAGAGGGAGCCTGAGACCGGGGGGAGGGGAAAGGAGCTGTCAAGGGGACTTCCTTAAGAAGGGGAGAGGGGGGAGGAACTCTCGTGGGGTCAGCTTCCTGTATTGACAGTTCCGACAGGGTCGTGGGAGGGGAAAAAGAAAGGGGGTCTTCAGGGGAAGGGGAGGACCTCGGAGAAGGGAGGGGGCTAGAGGGTAATGAAGGAACTATCACCGAACCAGAAGGAAAAGACGAAGAAGAGAGATTGGGATGCATACCTGAAGCAAGATCTTGTTTAACCAAGTTGCCTAGCGCTTGACTGGAGAGTACCCCTTTTTCAATATCCAATAGACATTCTTCGATCTTTCCTTCCATCAAGATGACCTCCACAAATTCATTCTTTTTAATAGTAGACTTGGTTTTCCACTTTCTGGCACGAGGTTGTTGTAACGACGCGAGTCTGAATCACCGAGAGAGAATGTGACCAATTTCATGGCAGCCATAACACCTAAAAGGTAGTCTCCAGTAGTCTACCTTCTGGTCCCAAGTAATTACAACATAAACCAAGTCGATGCTTCCTACTAGGCCTTCTTTTACATCCACTTTGACCAAGATCCATGCCCACCTGTGGTATTTTTTCGAATACCAGTTGGGTTCAAGTTTTACGAAAGAGCCAAGTTTGTTACCAATGGCTTCTAACACTTCCCTGGACCGCAAAGCCATAGGGAGTTTGGGAAATATTTCCCACACTTTCATTACTGCCATAGATTCCTTAAGGGGGTCGAAGTCCACAGTCTAGGGTTTCAGGGACAGACCCGATGGGTCCCAAGACCAACTCTACCTTCAAATTTCTTCGCAGTCATCATCCAAAAGAAAAGAGAAGGAGATATAACTTCTGGATAGAAAATGTATCTTTGAGATGTATCCAATTAAGGGTTTCCACTAGTTTTGCATCCAACATGTTAGGGAATTTTATCTCGAAGATTTGCTGTTAAACCTTCCAACCAAAGTCTTCCCAAAAAGCTGAGGGAAATTATTGAGGGGAATGTCGTCTTCTACAACCATTTTCATAGAGACCCTTTTTTCCTTGATGCACCTGGCTGAATTTATTTGGGATGAAGGATGCTGAGGCAGGTCTTCATTGCAAGATACACCCTTCTCTTCTTTCGTTTGTGGGTTCACATAAGTAAAAACATTTCCTTTGGGAGGAGAATACGAAGGTTCAAGAGAGGAGAAAGGCTGGCTATAGGGGGAGAGAGTCCGAAAGCTCAAAGATATTTCATGCGGAAGGAGGGGGGATGCATTCTCAAGACAACTAGAGCCATGAGGTTGCAGTGAATGTGAGAGCGTGTGAGGAGCCAGGCGAGAGTTATGGAGTAATTTCGAGAATTCTCGATGCGACACGAAGGCAAAGGGACATGGGGGGGAGTCGTAATCCACATCCTCCAAGTCAGAAGCCTCCATGTGTCCGGACCCACGTGGGAGGCACGTGGGCTTCACCTGTGAGAGAGAAGAGTACGCAGTTGCAGAAGGGATCATAATCGAGAGAGGGGTGCTGGAAAGGGGAATGCGGGAACCTGAAAAAAGGGTACGAGAAGGGGAAAGGGGAGAGGGAAAGGGTAGGCCTGCGGCCGCTACCCAGGGTTCTATGCAGTAGAGAGCATAGCGCAGAGGGATAAACCACAGAGCCAAGTTCCCCCCAAGTTCCCAACTCCTTATATATATATATATATATATAATGTTATTTATTTAAAGAGGGTGAGGGGTTTTTCATTTTCATTTAAAAAAAAATTAAAATGTGTTTTTATTTTTAAATTTTATTTTAAAATATTTGTCTTTTCCCTTCCCTTATATTCTCTCCCCATTTTTTATATTTTCGGTTTATTTGTTTGTTTTTTTATAATTTTATTTATCATTTTATTTGTAACATTTTTAGATCAAGGTTTAAAAATTGTTGCAATTTAAGCTTGAAAAAAAGTGGAGGGGTTAGGGGCGTTTTTGGTGGGACCTATTTTCAATTGAGGGGTTGATTTTAAGATTATGGTTGCAACAATAATGGTTGATAAGGCTATGGTTTCAAAAAAGTTACAATGTTATCCTTGAAAAAAGAATAAAATTTGGGTTGCAATATTACCGGTTGTTAACAATAACACCTCTTTTTGATTCAAGGGTTGATTCTGGTGTTTTGATATAAAAATATGAGTTTTCAGAGAGTTTTCATTGTAAGGTCATAAACCTTATCAAGTATGTAACTATGTTTTGAGTGTAAGAAGGTTCAAAGTTTTATAGATTTGAAAATTACAATGGATGAATATGTTTTGCATTTATATTTTCATGCTTTAGATATGGATGACATGGATATTATTCTTGGATATTCTTGGATGGAATCTGTGGGTATCATTAAAATTAATGTGCAAAAGAAGTTTTTGAAGATTTGCTACAAGAAAAATAAAATTAGATTTCCATATATTTATCTAAGTAAACATCAAGGGTCGAAGGTGTCACATGAAGTTCTTATAGGGAAACTATTATAGTACCTACAAACAGAGTCAGATAAAGAGTACAAGGTCGAATCAAAAGAAGAGTCTATAGAATCACTTGAAGGAGAACTCGAGGAAGGGTATAGTAAAAAGGGAGAAAAATCTACAGGTATGCATTCTTCAAAGGAACAACATATTGAAGAGTGAAAGAAAAATGAAACCAATAGCTAAGGTTGTTGTATATCACCATCCACATCACCCTAAGAAACAACAACCATCAAGGCGAGGTCCCGAGCATCAACAAACTAACGATGGACCAACATGGAATTGGAAAGGCACCCAATATAGAAATATATTGAGGACTAAAAGAAATGAATGGAGAACCAAAGGAGCCAACTAGGAACCAAATGAACAACCAAAATCAAGATCAAGGTGCCAAGGCCACAATTGAACCCCATGTCCACATTTTACAAGGATGGATGGATGCTTGTGCTTGGTACTAATTGCCTACATTACTTAGTGGATCATATTACAATATGTATTTCACTCATGTTTTGAGGACAACATGTAGAGGGGGATGGAATGGAATCTATCTAGGGAGGATAATATAGTGTACTTAGGGAGGTACCCAAAGGGGATAATGAATATAACATGGTCATGGAATAGGCCCACTATTTAGTTGGAAGGAATACTATAATAATAAGGGGTAGTTGGCATAGACCCCAAGGAATACTCATCAAAAGGTATATATACACATCAATATCATTGTATTGGATATGTTGAGTATTGCAGGAGTATTAGATGGTGTTACCCTACTTTAATGATTCTCTCTATATTATTACATTGTCTTGTATGCATTTTGGTTATTTTCAAGTGAAGGGTTTATCTTCTATTTTTTTTATCTACCAAAGTTTATTACACGGTTTAAATGAAATTAAAACCTTGTAAGATCTTCCTTCTCCTTAGTGGTATCATGGTTTGACGTGGTGGTAGAATATTCCTACGGTTGGGTGGAAAATTGATTATCAACAACCAATTTGGGGGACATGGTTTTAATTACAAATAAGTATTCATATTTGTCTTTTTGTGAAATGCTTTCTATTTTGATAATACCTTTAACTAAAGGGGTAATGCATGAATTTCAAATACAGATTGTTATTTCAATTGCTATTTAATATTTATATTTGCATATGAATTATATAATATATTGTTGTTAATGGTTGGATTTGGCATCACAAATGGTTAATGAAAGAAAATAAAACTTCTTGGTAGTTTTAGATGGCCAAGGAAGGCACATAGTGATGCTTCATAATAGTATCAAAGATAAAATATAGATTTGAGTTGTTATGAGAAAAAATTTGAATATTAAGATTGAATTTACAGTTGCATACCAACTATTTGAAAAACAACTTCAATGAAAATTGGGGAAAATGCTTTGTTGAGAAAATGGAGTTAATCCCTAGGATGGATTTAATATAAATAACTATGGACATGTTATAAAAGTAAGTTAAATATGGACTTGTGAGGTTCATGGCATGACTCCAAGAAATGGGAAAACTTGTAGCAGTTCTTGAGGCTTATGTTACCAATCTTGGGAGTGAATATTCCTATAAATGTTCAACAAGATCAAGTTTCAAATCTTGGAGAATAAATGCTCCTATTATTCAAGTATTGTAAGCATTGTTAAAAAATATTTCAGTGAATGTGAGTAGTGGTGTTGAGTGCATGACTATAGTTAATTGAGAAGAAGAGGCTGAGCCTTCTTGAGATAAAGTTGGGAAAGATACAAGAAATTGTATAAATCCCAAAATATGTTGGATGAAAAACATTGAAATGGTTAGCAAAGGGTATTAGATGAATGTGATATTATAGGCATAAATCTAGGGATGATTTTGAGGCTTATACGATAAATTATGGTAGACATGCAAGGGACTCATTTTATGGGTGTCTCTTTAAGATAAAATAAACATTTTCATACCATGAGGTAAAGGTCGATTGTACCACTCCTCCAATCATGAACAAGTAATGGATTATCAACATCAGTTCTTTTGTAGGTGTGGAGGAGGAAATTTCTAAATCAAATTGTAGGATGTCATGGAAGGGTCAAAACCTAGTGACATATGTAGATGCGAGTCTTATTTAATAGAAAGGATGTCATGGAAGGGTCAAAACCTAGTGAAATACCTAGTTGTGAGTCTTATTTAATGGAAAGGATTCCATGGAGAAGGATGACACATGACATGCCCTAATTGGTGCAGGTCTTAAACCTACACCTTTGAAGAAAAAGGGATTTCAAACTTGTAATGATTCGATTAGATCAAATTATAGATTGATGGTTGGAGTTAATTGTTCAACAAAACAAGGTATTCCAATACATGACAAACACCTTCAATCATCACTCATACAACCAGATCAAATATCAACACACCGAAGTTTTTACATGTTAAAACCCCAATATGGGGAAACATCCACGACCCTAACCAAATTGGTTTCTTGAGGAAATTTATTAATGCAAAATACAAATATTTGACAAGAGAGTTTCTCACAATCGATCATCGACAAATGACCCTCCATGCTATTTAAATAGAGATCATGGACTAATCAGGTGTTAAGCCACATATCAATGTAGTCATTAAGATTGGGGAAAATATGAACCGTTGGATCACTTTATGTCTAGAACATATCGTGACTGTCAAATTACATAACTACAAATGCATACTAACGAAACACACTAAGAAACATACTTTAACCTATTGACGCATTAGACCAAGTTGATCTTAACTAACTCCTAAGTGTCTAAATATCCTAACATCTCCCCTTAAGAATAACTTGGGATATGATTGAAGGATTTACAAAGGCGACACAATAGGAGAACGAAGAAGGCATTAGAGCCTATCCCCCCTTAATGACAACTTCATGAACTACTAACATAGATCGAATTTTGGAAATTTTCGCTTCTGTAAGAGACTTTGTGAAAATGTATGCAACTTGATCTTCTATAGGGAAAATTAACACTTCAATAACTCGATCATGAATGAGTTTTCTAATGAAGTGCATGTGTATTTCGATGTGTTTTCTATGATAATGTTGAACTAGGTATTTGGAGAGCTTGATGACACTCTGATTGTTGCACTAGAGGGTGGTCTGATGCTTCTTCTGGAATCCAAACTCTGAAAGGATCCATCGAAGCCACATGGATTCTTGACTTGAATTAACTGCTGCTCGGTACTCTGCGTCTGCTAAAGAAAGAGAAATAGCCTATTGTTTCTTACAAACCCAAGTAACACATCCAAAACCAAGGCTAAAAACATAACCTGCAATAGAATTCCAATCATCAGGGTCATTGGCCCAATATGAATCAGTGAAACCAACCAACAAAGGAGTCCCCCCTGAACTATAATATATCCCAAACTAAACTATACCTCGAACATACTGAAGTATTCTCTTAGTTTCCTTCCAATGGATTTCATTGGGTCTTTGCATATATTGGGAAACAAGACAAAAAACAAACGAAATATCAGGACGAGTAGGAGTCAAATATAAGAGGATACCAACTAACTGACGGTACAAAGTGGCATCGACTTCGATAGTAGTACAAATGGCATCAAGTTTGACTCCAGATTGGAAGGGAGAAGGGGCCAGTTTAGAATTGTCCATGTGAAAACAACAAATAAGTTTACAAGCATACTTAGACTGGGAAAGAAAAATTCCTTCCTTGGTTTGCAATACTTGAAGGCCAAGGAAATAATACAAATAACTTAAGTCTATCATTTCAAATTTCTTTTTAAGGATGGATTTCACATGGGTTAAAATTTTAAGGTCACTACTAGTGAGGATAAGGTCATCAATATAAAGAACAAGTATGATGAGATGAATTCCTACTTTCTTGGTATAGACATTAGGGTTAGAATGAAATCTAGAAAAGATGGTGTCAAGAATAAATCTGTCCATTTTTTCATACCAAGTTCGAGGAGCTTGATCAAGATCATAAAGAGATTTCTTAAGGTGACAAACAAGGCTGGATTCATTTTAGACATAGCTAAGAGGCTATTCCATGTAGATTTTTTCTTGCAAATCCCCATGCAAGAAGGTGGATTTAACGTCCATTTGATGGACCTCCCATTTATGTGAGGTAGCAAGGGATAGAAAAAGGCAGATGGAATTCATTTCTGCTATGGGGGAAAATGTTTCATTATAGTCAATGGCTTCAACTTGAGAGAACCCTTTGGAAACTAGCTAGGCCTTTCATTTTTCAACACTTCCATCTGATGCATACTTAATTCTATACACCCATTTATGTCTGACAAGTTTTCTTCCTTTTCGAAGAGGTACAATATCCCAAGTATCATTCACCATTAAGTAACGCTATTCTTCATTCATTGCTATGTCCCAATCTGGATGACCTAAAGCTTATGCAAGTGTGTTTGTATCATGATTCTATGAAACTTGAGACAAAAGAGAAGAGGCTCACTGGAACTATGAATGTGTTCAACATTGGTCTGTAGGATCATTGACAATATCACCATTTGCTTGTCAAGTTGAATGGACCCATTTGGGAAGCAGTGGTACTAGTGTAGGTTCATTTTCAATGGACTCATCTAGAGGAAGGTGAGAAGGCGAAGGTGGATTTTCATCCTCACTATCATCATCCAAAGAAGAAAGAAGAATAGGAATAGAAGATGGCAAAAATGCCGAAGAGACTCGCATGTCAGAGATGGTACAAACGTCTAATTAGGCTCACAGGCCAAGATATTTTCATCAAATTTAACATCTATTCTAATAATAATTTCATTGGAATGAGGTTGAAGAACTCTGTAAACTTTGACATCTTCGGAATATCCAACAAAAAATACACTTCTCACTTTTAGGCTGTAAAACTTTCCTTTTCTCATCAAGAATGTGAGCCCATGCTATACTACCAAATACACATAAGTGGCTTACATCTAGCTTAATTTTAGTCCATGCTTCTTCCAAAGTTATATTTTATAGAGCCTTTGTGGGAGTGTGGTTTACTATGTAATTTGCACATTTGATGGATTATTCCCAATAATGAAGACTTAATCCTCTATATTGGATCATACAATTAACCATTTCCTTTAATGTGCAATTCTTTCTTTCAACAACACCATTTTGTTGTGGCATATATGGAACAACATGCATCTTTCATTTGAATGCCCTGTGCAGTGTAGTAACTTGTAAATTTGTTGTTCACATATTTTCCTCCATTATCTGTTCTTAACCTTTGAAGTTGATGTCCATATTGTTTTTCTACAAGGGTCTTTTAGGCCAAAAACTTGTAAAAAGTTTCACTCTTAAGTTTTAATAAGTAAACCCAAGTGCATCTGGAGAAGTCATCAATGAAAGTTAAGAAACACTTGCACCCAGAGAAAGAAGAAGAATAAAGTGGACCACACAAATCACTATGAACACGCTGCAAAGGAGCTGATGCATTCCAAGGGGTATGTTTGTCAAAAATTTCCCTATGATGTTTTCCAAGAACACAACCAAAACAAACATTATCTCTGCTGTAACACCCTGTTTCCCCCAGTTTGTAAAAATAACTATACTAGCCAAGAATTGTGGCAAACCCAAAAATGTGAATGTGTGATGTGAATGGACCTTATGAAAAAGGTCGATGAATGTGAATAATATTATGAATATATATTGTAGGACTGCTGAGAGGGGATATGATGAAAAAGAGACCACGATGGCTGAAGAAAGCTGGTGGAAGACACCTGGAAAGGTGGCGTTAACTTCCACCGAAACCAATACCGTAGTTGGACTTCATTGGCCCGGAGAACCAAGAGCGGCTCGCTGGCCCTGAATTAAATGACTCGTCAGGATTGGTAGGTAAAGGGCTCCTCATGAGTAATGAGGGATGGGGGTGAACTGCCCATCCGTAGAGTCCTCAGACTTGACCACTGCGAGGAAAATCATGCCACACACAACCTCGCCGAATAGAGAAAAGGTAGGAAGTGTGGGTGATCAGGGCAGACGTGAGGGACAGTGGAAGAGGAACTCTGGAAAAACACAGAGTGAGTGATAGCAGAGAAGAAGGAGAGTAACCTTCATTTTCGGTCACTAGCAAACAGAGACGCAGTCTCACAACATTGTGGCCTCAGCTCGGGGGTGGCTAGTGGTAAATCCGTTGGGAGTCGCTGAGCCTACGGTTGGGTGGAAATGAGCACCCCTCTCAGTAGTTGCAATAACATCTGGTGTTATTTCTGATAAGTGTTTTACATCTTGCATCTTGAAATTTATATGCTGACATGTATGCTCACAGTCTGTGCAGTTTTATGAATGGTTTGAGTATAAGACTGCCTGTGTAGTGTTTTGATTTAGAAATGGTGGTTGCACGCTTATAATGGAAAGACTACGTATGGCTTATGTTTTATAAATCACTATTTATACACATATTGAATTAATTTAGACTTCAAGCCTTTTCTCGGGAAATATATACCCTTATCTGTCTCAGGTAATACCCTGGATAGATCTCCCCATAGAGACACCCTTCTTAGAAAGCTCACCAAGAACCTGGAAAAAGGATTTGTGTGAGCTAGTTATTGGTGAAGTTCATCGGAACTTGGTATTTCGGGGTTTCGTGGGTTGAAGAACCAAAAGCTTAGCATTAGGATTTGCGAAGTTCGAAACTCCATAAAGGTGGGAAGTTCCGTTGTGGGACCCGCGCTGACGACGTGTCAAAATTTTGGCATTTCGGCATATCGACGGATAGGAGGTCGAGACTTTTGTCCCGAAAGTCCCAAAGTCGTGAGTTGCGATAAGGAGTAGCAAGGAGTTCGGGATCTCGGCACTTCGGTTGTTGGAATACAAAGGAGGTAGCGCTTTCGAAAGTGAAGTCACTAAGTGCCGAAGCTGGGGATGAGGGACACGTGGTAGAACCGCAAGGTGGGCCCGTGCGATAGATAGGTGGACATGTGTCACTAGTGAAAGGAGTCAACACCCGTTGACCTCTCGCGTCTCGGGGATTCGTGAGATAAAGAAACGAGAGTTCAACCCTTCGACTTGCGAAGTCGCGAATAGCGAGGATGCGAGAGGGAAAGCTAACATCGCTTCTCGGGGTTTCGTGAAGGGAAGGTGCCAAGGTTGGGCGCCTAGACTTTGCGAGTGGTGAAGTCGTGAGAAGATTAGGACCGTCCATTTGAGGAGGACAGGTGGCAGAAGTCGAGGGATCTTGTGAATTCAGAGGTTCACAAGGTGAGAGCGCAGAAGTTGGGTGCTCCAAGTCACGAGTGGCGAAATCACGAGGAGTAAGGATCACCATTGGATCCAGGTCACGGAAGGACCGTTGGATCAGATCCTCATTGTGCGTATCGCACATTCGAAGGTTCGGAGGTTGAGAGAACCTCTTCTCGACATCATAAGTCGCGAAGTGTCGAGAGCCGAGTCATGAGTGTGGACACATGGCAGAACCACAAGGTGGGGCCCACGTGGTTGACAGGAAGACACACATCGCCTGGAAAAAGGAGTCAACACTCCGTAGACCTCTCGCGTCTCGGGGATTCAAGAGATACGAGCATGGGAGCTCGATGCTACAACTCGCGAAGTGGCGAGTTGCGAGAAGTGTGAAGGGAAGGTTAACCCTCGCTGACTTCCAAGTTTCAGAGGTTCACACGGGAAGAGCATGGAGGTTCAACCCTTTGACTTGCGAAGTCACGAGTTGCGACGGGAGCTAGTGTTTAGCCTAGCCGGTGGTCACGCGCAGAGGATGCTACCAGAAGGGAGCTATACCCATTTCTTGATCTCGGGTATTGTGAGATTGGAAAGGAGAAGTCGAGAGCTTTGACTCGCAAACCCGCGAGATAGCGAGTTGCGACAAGCGCCTTTGGGAATAGGCCTTGGTCATAGCGTTGTGGTTTCTTGGGAGTCATGGAGCTCGCGCCTAGTGATGTTCGCACAGGGGAGCTTCCAAAAGGACCCGTGGATCGATTGGAAGGATATTCTAGTTGGGAATCAAAAGAATCCGTTTCGGCTCATAAAAGAAACTGAACTATCCTTAAGACCGGGAGGTTGCGCAGAGACTCTGTCGAGGCAGAGGTGGCGTCTGTAGCCTGTGCTAAGCCCCATAGGGTCTCGGGGATTCTGTCCCTAGATAAAAGGTGAAAAATATATTACGTCGCAACGGGGTATGTGACAAAATGGTATCAGAGCATGGTTACAACACTTGGCCTGCTTGGGCTCATGAACGAGTTGTGCAGAAGCTCCGTTCGAAACACTCTTAAAAAGAGTAACCCCCTGTCTTAACCTTCCTAATCAAAAGACGAAGTTAAGAATGAAAATCCCCTATTGTGTGTGTGTGTACATGTGAAAATATGAATTATGTACTAGGTATAAATAAATATAAATATTGACTAACAACCAGTGTTTTCCTTTTGCACACAAGTGGAAGATCAACCATGGGAAAATTATCAATGCATAGTATGGTGACTCACCAAGAAGTGGGAGAAGGCTCCCACAATAGAGACGAAGAGTCTGACGAAAGGAGGGCAGCAGGGACCCCTCCAGGTCTAGCCAAGACTGTGAGGATCCTCATGGTCGAATTACAAAGCTGTAAGGCCGACAATGAAAGGATGATGAAAGAACAAGAAAAGAAAATAGAAATTAACACAGTTTTACTGCAGAGTTTATCCGATCTACAAAGACAAATGCAACATGAACCTGAAACTCAGAAACATGGTCATATCAGTGGCCACACTGAGAGGAGCACCTCGAAAAAGGTCCACCCCAGAGGTAAAGGACAAGCGTCAGATGATTCCTCTGATAAGGAAGCTGGAAATTCAGAGGGCTCTTCTAGCAGCAGAACTAGTTCCTATTCCTGAAAGAAACAGAAGAAACAAAAGCCTTCCAAAGGTCGAAAATTTGAAGAATTCAGAAAGGCCAAACCACCCTTCTTTGACGGTGAAATAAAGAAGGGAGAGGAAGTAGAGGCCTGGCCACTTGGACTAAAGAAGTATTTCAGAGTCCATGACTTTTCAGAAAATATGAAGGCCCGAGTGGCCACCTTCAACTTGAACAGAAAGGCTTCCATTTGGTGGGAAGACCTTAAGAATGTGAAAGGGGTTCGCTAAGAGGACCTGTCTTGGGAACGGTTTGAGAAATACTTCCGGAAGAAGTATCTGTCGAAAAAATATTTCAACGAAAAGACTAAAGAGTTTTATGAACTCAAACTGGGACAACTCACTATAGAAGAATATGTCAACAAATTCCTCGATTTGCTGAGGTATGTACCCTATATAAAAGAAGAAAAGGAAAAGGTGCAACGCTTCATCAGTGGACTACCTAAGGACTATCAGAATAGAATTGAATTTGATGAGCCAAAGACTCTAGAAGGCACTATTCGAAAGGCGACCTATTGTCATGAACAGTTTGGGCATCGAGCAGAACCTCACGAAGGATGGAAACAGAAGAATAGTTCAAGATTTCAAAAAAAGGGAATTAAATCCCTAGGATTTAAGAACTATAAGAAGAACCCAAGAATGAGCTTCTCATCCTGAAGTATGCACCAGTAGAATTTTCCCTCCTTGAGTGGAAATAAAACTTCTAGACCCATATCAGTGAAGACTGATAACCCAAAGAGAGAACCTTTGAAATGCTGGGGTTGCGGGGAAGAACATCTATTGAGAGACTGTCCACACCGACAATAGAATAGTCGGAGGGTTTATAACATCCAAGAAGCTACTACCGTCAATGATGTGGCCAGGAGTGAGCCACAAATTTACGCAGCCTTGGATAATAACCAAGCTGACCACCAAGCTTCAGTGGTGGAAATAGAAGTTATGATTTCCAACCATCTGGTGTCTTTTTTGATTGACCCTGGTTCAAATCTGAGTTATATAGCCCATAAAGTTGTTGATAAGTGTAAACTACAGCCACAAAAACATACCAAGCCATGGTTGGTACAGTTAGCCACTGGCACCAGAAGAAGGGTAGCAGAGGTTATACCAGCCTGCCAATTGATGTTGGGTAAATCCCCCACCCAAGCAACCCTTAACATATTACCCCTGGGATCATATGATCTATTGATTGGGATGGATTGGCTAGCTACCCATAAATCCAGATTGGACTGTTACCATAAGACCTTAGAATGTGTAAGTAAGGAAGGGAAGAGGATAACCTTTCAAGGGATCCGAAAACCTGTCTCGGTGAGACAAATATTAGCTCTGCAAATGAGAAAGTATTGCTGAAAGGGATGTCCCCTATATGCAATATAGGTGTTGAAAACAATCAAAGGTGACGAACCAAGCCCTGACAGTCACCCTATCCTGAGAGAATACAGAGATGTGTTTTCGGAAGAGGTACCAGGTTTACCTCCAAGAAGGGATATAGACTTCTCAATAGAACTTGCACCAGGAGCGGTGTCGGTATCTAGGAAACCCTACCGGATGAGCACACCTGAGTTAGTTGAACTCAATATGCAATTAAAAGAAATGATGGATAAGGGCTATATTCGGCCCAGCGTGTCTCCATGGGGAGCACCGATCCTCTTCGTGAAAAAGAAGGACGGTACCCTTAGACTGTGTATAGATTATAGGCAACTCAATAAGGTAGCCATAAAGAAAAAGTACCCCTTGCCCAAGATCGATGACCTATTCGATCAATTGGGGGGTGCCTCTATTTTCTCAAAGATTGATTTGAGGTCGGGATACCATCAAGTCCGAATCAAGGGTGAAGACATCCATAAAAATTATTTCCGAACGAGGTATGGTCACTATGAGTTTGTGGTGGTGCCATTTGGGTTGACCAATGCCCCTACCACTTTTATGTGCTTGATGAACAATGTCCTCAGCAAATTCCTAGAAAAATTTGTGCTTGTCTTTATTGACGATATATTAATTTACTCCAAGAATAGAAAAGAGCATGAAAAGCATCTTAGACTTGTGCTGCAAGTGCTAAGAGAACATAAGCCCTATGCCAAATTCAACAAATGTGAATTCTTCCAGAAGCAAATACATTACTTAGGCCATGTTCTCTCCGAAGGAGTAGCGGTAGACCCTAACAAAATCAGGTCTATCATGGAATGGCCTACCCGAAAGGATGTTTCAGATAGAAGATCCTTTATGGGACTAGCAAGATACTACAGGAGATTTATAAAAGTTTTCTCCAAGATTGGTTGTCCAATCACTACCCTCCAGAAGAAGGGGACAAAATTCCTGTGGACACAGAAATGTGAAGAAAGATTTCAAATCCTGAAACATCTACTAACCCATGCGCCCATGCTGAAGATCGCCGATCCAGAAGATGACTTCCTCGTGTGCACAGAGGCCTGTAAGGAAGGGCTTAGAGGAGTCCTTATGCAAGAAGGAAGTGTGATCTGCTATGAATCCCAAAAATTGAACAAGCATGAAGTGAACTATGTGACCCATGATCTAGAGCTAGCTGCCATAGTGCATGCCTTGAAAATGTGGAGGCATTACCTCTTGGGGAGAAAATTTGTACTTATGACAGATCATTGTGGATTGCGATACCTGTTTGATCAACCAAAGCTCAATTCTAGACAAGCTAGGTGGATGGCCCTCCTTAGTGAGTTTGATTTCGAGATCAAACACATGAAAGGAAAGA
The DNA here is from genome assembly GCA_032191745.1 of Picea mariana. NCBI lineage: Eukaryota > Viridiplantae > Streptophyta > Pinopsida > Pinales > Pinaceae > Picea > Picea mariana. Next base: position 54,884 of record JASDQU010438538.1, read on the forward strand.
AAAATAAGGTGGATGATGCCCTTAGTATAAGTATGAAAACAATTCACCTAGTAGTGGTAAGCACCTGTGAGACAGATGTCAAGGAAAGAATCAGAAATGCACAAGAAACAAATCCCTTCGTCCAGAGCGTGACCATGTACCTACAGCAAGAACCCGTCGGAGTAAAATATGAAGGCTACCAGATGATCGAAGGAGGTTTTCTCACTTACAGAAGAAGATTTTATATTCCAGATTGTGACAACTTGAAGAGGTTCATACTGGATGAACTACATAAAAGACCCTACTCTGGTCATCTAGGATACCAGAAGATGATCACGGCCACTAGGAGACAATTCTATTGGCTTGGAATGAAGAAAGACACAGCCGAGTACTTAGCCAAATGCATAGAGTTCCAACAGGTTAAAGAAGAACATCAACACCCAGCAGGATTATTGCAACCTTTACCAATCCCAGAATGGAAATGGGAAATCATCTCCATGGATTTCATCACTGGATTACCAACCTCAAACAAATAGAATGACACCATTATGGTGGTGGTGGATAAATTGAAAAAGTCTGCTCACTTCATCCCCGTTAGGTCGACTTACAAGGAAATAGACATCGCCCAGGTATTCATGAAGGAGATATTCAGACTGCATGGTATGCCAAAAGAGATCGTGTCTGACAGAGACATGAAATTTACTTCTAACTTTTGGAAATCACTGATGGCTGGCTTAGAGACCAAATTGCTGTTTAGCACTGCCTATCACTCTCAAACTGACGGACAAATAGAACGAGTGAACCGAATACTTGAAGACATGCTAATAATGCATGTAACGCATCAACCCAGGAAGTGGGAAGACTACCTCCCACTGGTAGAATTCGCCTACAACAACGGCTACCAAGCATCCTTGAAGATGAGTCCCTTCGAAGCCCTCTATGGTAGACCGTGTAACACTCTATTCAGCTAGAGTAATCCCATAAACAAGATTTATTTTGGACCTGACATGTTGAAAGAAATGGAACAGCAGGTGACTCAGATAAAACAAAACTTGATGGTTGCCCAGAACCGACAGAAAAGTTATGCCGACCAAAAGAGAACTCCAAGAGAGTTCAAAACGGGAGACCATGTATATCTCAAAGTTAAACACTAGAAGAGTTATCTGAAAATGGGAGCTTGTGCCAAGTTGGAACCTCAGTATTGTGGACCCTTTGAGGTTCTAGATAGAGTGGGACCTGTAGCCTATAGGCTAGCACTACCTCCCACAATAAAAGCACATAATGTTTTCCATGTTTAATTATTGAAGAAATATGTACATAATGCTAATCATATAATTGATTGGTCTGTGATCCAGGTGGAACCGGAGGGAGAATTTCTACCAGAACCCCAATGCATACTAGACATAAAGGAAACCCCTCTCCGGAACCGAACCATTGCACAAGTCAAGGTGTAGTGGAGACATTTTGGCCCAGATGAGGCTACATGGGAAATGGAGGATGCCATGAGACATGCATATCCGATTTTGTTTATTTCTGTACATGCATGTCATGTTGATAGATAAGAACATTAAGGACGATGTTCCTTTAAGGGGGAGGGAATTGTAACACCCTGTTTCCCCTAGTTTGTAAAAATAACTATACTGGCCAAGAATTGTGGCAAACCCAAAAATGTGAATGTGTGATGTGAATGGACCTTGTGAAAAAGGTCGATGAATGTGAATAATATTATGAATATATATTGTAGGACTGCTGAGAGGGGAGATGCTGAAAAAGAGACCACGATGGATGAAGAAAGGTGGTGGAAGGCACCTGGAAAGGTGGCGTTAAATTCCACCGAAACCAATACCGTATTTGGACTTCACTGGCCCGGAGAACCAAGAGTGGCTCGCTGGCCCCGAATTAAATGACTCGTAAGGATTGGTAGGTAAATGGATCCTCATGAGTAATGAGGGATGGGGGTGAACCACCCATCCGTAGAGTCCTCAGACCTGACCACTGCGAGGAAAATCGTGCCACACGCAACCTAGCCGAACAGAGAAAAGGCAGGAAGTGTGGACTATTAGGGAAGACGGGAGAGAAAGAGGAAGAGGAACTCTGGAAAAACACAGAGTGAGTGATAGCAGAGAAGAAGGAGACTAACCTTCATTCTCGGTCACTGGAAAACAGAGACATAGTCTCGCAGCATCGTGGCCTCAACTCGGGGGTGGCTAGTGGTAAATCCGTTGGGAGTCGTTGAGCCTACGGTTGGGTGGAAACGAGCACCCCTCTCAGCAGTTGCAATCACATCTAGTGTTATTTACGATAAGTGTTTTACATCTTGCATCTTGAAATTTATATGCTGACATGTATGCTCACAGTCTATGTAGTTTTATGAATGGTTTGAGTATAAGACTGCCTGTGTAGTGTTTTGATTTAGAAATGGTGGTTGCATGCTTATAATGGAAAGACTACGTATGGCTTATGTTTTATAAATCGCTATTTATACACATATTGAATTAATTCAGACTTCAACCCTATTCTCAGGAAATCTATACCCTTATCCGTCTCAGGTAATACCTTGGATAGATCTCCCCATAGAGACACCCTTCTTAGAAAGCTCACCAAGAACCTGGAAAAAGGATTTGTGTGAGCTAGTTATTTGTGAACTGCATCGAAACTCGGTATTTCGGGGTTTCGTGGGTTGAAGAACCAAAAGCTTAGCATCATGATTCGCAAAGTCCGAAATTCCAAAAAGGTAGGAAGTTCCGTTGTGGGACCTTTGTTGACAACGTGTCAGAATTTCGACATTTCGACATATCGGCAGACAGGCGGTCGAGACTTTTGTCCTGAAATTCCCGAAGTCATGAGTTGCGATAAGGAGTAGCGAGAAGTTTAGGATCTCGGCACTTTAGGTGTCGGAATACAAAGGAGGTAGCGCTTCAGGAAGCGAAGTCGCGAAGAGATGAAGTTGGGGACGAGGGACACGTGGTAGAATCGCAAGGTGGGCCCGTGCAATAGATAGGCGGACACGTGTCACCTAGTGAAAGGAGTCAACACCCATTGACCTCTCGCGTCTCGGGGATTCGTGAGGTAAGGGAACGAGAGTTCAACCCTTTGACTTGCGAAGTCGTGAATAACGAGGACGCGAGAGGGAAAGCTAACATCGCTTCTCGGGGTTTCGTGAAGGGAAGGTGCCAAGGTTGGGTGCCTAGACTTTGTGAGTGGCGAAGTCATGAGAAGATCAGGACCGTCCATCTGAGGAGGACAGGTGGTAGAAATCAAGGGATCTCGCGAACTCGGAGGTTCGCAAGGTGAGAGCTCAGGAGTTGGGTGCTCCAAGTTGCGAGTGGTGAAATCGCGAGGAGAAAGGATCATCGTTGGATCCAGGTCACAGGAGGACCATTGGATCAGAGCCTCATCGCGTGTATCACGCATTCAGAGGTTCGGAGGTTGAGAGAACCTCTTCTCGACATCAGAAGTCGCGAAGTTCCGAGAGCTGAGGCACGAGTGTGGACACGTGGCAGAACCACAAGGTGGGGCCCGCATGGTTGACAGGCGAACATGCATCGCCTGGAAAAAGGAGTCAACACTTCGTTGACCTCTCGCGTCTCAAGGATTCGTGAGGTACAAGCACGGGAGCTCGACGCTACAACTCGCGAAGTGGCGAGTTGCGAGAAGTGTGAAGGGAAGGTCAACCCTCGCTGACTTCCAAGTTTTGGAGGTTCGCACGGGAAGAGCACGGAGGTTCAACCCTTCAACTTGCGAAGTCGCGAGTTGTGATGGGAGCTAGTGTTTAGCCTAGCCGGTGGTCATGCGCGGAGGGCGTTGACAGAAGGGAGCTATACCCATTTCTTGATCTCGGGTATTGCGAGATTGAAAAGGAGAAGTCAAGAGCTTCGACTCACGAACTCGTGAGATGGTGAGTTGTGACAAGTGCCTTTGGGAATAGGCCTTGGTCATAGCACTGTGGTCGCTTGGGAGTCATGGAGCTCATGCCTAGTGCTGTTCGCACAGGGGAGCTTCCAAAAGGACCTGTGGATCGATTGGAAGGAGATTCCAGCTGGGAATCAAAAGAAGCCGTTTCGGCTCATAAAAGAAACTGAAATATCCTTAAGACCGGGAGGTTGCGCAGAGACTCTGTCGAGGCAGAGGTGGTGTCTGTAGCCTGTTCTAAGCCCCGTAGGGTCTCGAGGATTCTGTCCCTTGAGAAAAGGTAAAAAATCTATTACGCCACAGCGGGGTATGTGACATCTGCAAGAAACAAGAGGAAGACCAACTACTATGCATTGATTACATAGTTGTTGCAATGAGCAGTAGTTTAGATGACCAAACCACTCATGCCAAAGTTTTCTCAAGTCATCACTATGAGAAAAAAAGAAACTAGTGGAAAATATGATGACCCAAACTTGCCAAATTTTTACAACCTGGTAATATCATCAACAATTCCAGTTGCTAGGACATGCTTAAGATATCTAAAAACCTTGATTACAACTTGGTGAGGTGAAAAATCTACAGTTTTACCTTCATTTTAATGAGTGATATGATACACTGATATAAGGTTGCAGGAAATACTTGGAACACATAATACATTCTTGAAATGACCATTATCTACTTTAATGGTTCCAAACCCTACAACACTTAGAGATCTATCATCGCCATCAAATATTTGTTTGATGTTACATTTATTTAGAGAAAAAAAATGGCTTTATCCTTAGACATATGATAAGATTCTCTTGAATCAATAAGCCACTCATCAAAAGAATAATTGGAAGTTGCATTAAAGGAGAAACCATAAGTAGATAGTGCATGCCCATGAGAAGAAGAAGTAGAAGAAGAAGTACCAATACTGATGTTGTGCTTCTTCATCGCTGTTTCTAGGGATTCCATTTTTTTAAAACATTTAGACTCCACATGACCATCTCACCCACAAAATTTGCAATGCATGTTAGTATTTTTACTTTTGGATTTTTCTAAATTGTCACCATTGGGAGTAGAAGCTAGATGAGAGGGTTTGGGACACCTTTTTTTCTTATTGTTGTGGAGAGAATTTTTCTTCTTGGGATTCTTGGATTTATCTTTCTGCTGGGCCACTAAATATTTGTTGGATGTACCTGCAGTGCTGAATACTCCAAGTTGCACATGATCATCTTGCTTTCAAATCAGAGAATGACAAAAGGACTCAAGAGAGGGTTCTTTATAAGCACCCCCTAGAGATTCTATGGCAGCAAAAAAGGTAGATACAAAGAAAAAATATGCAGTACCAAGCTTAAAAAGACCTTCATATCTATTTTATAGTCTTGACATAAAATTCTAAGTGTTTTTAAATTAGATAAATAATCTTCAATGCAAGGAAAATCATTGGGACTTAAAGTCCTTAACTGATTTTCAACCTGGTCGGCTCGAATAATATTGTGTTTACCCAACACAACTTGAATCTTTTTCCCAAGATTCATTGAGGACATTAATTCTTTGAACTTGAAACCTTAAATCAAGAGAGATGGACATTCTGATTAGCCCACTTGATTTGTCATTCTTATTATCCCATTTGGATTTCTTTTCAACATCACTGGGTTTTTGTTCTTTTCTCAAGGTAATCTGGTACAATCCTTTACTTCTTAGTACATCCTCCATAATATATTTCCATGAGAAGAAGTTGGTATTGCTAAACAAAAGATCATCGGGAGAAACCACATCAAAATAGGTAGAGAATATGGATTTAAAAGCTAAAAATGATGTCCTGGATGGAAATCTATTTAAAAAATAGGTTGTTTAAAAAAAACAACACTGAAAATAGACTTTAAATGTGAAAGTTATGCTCTTTTAAGAAAAGGGCATAAATGGTATGTTGATTTTTCTATATGAGATGATATTTAATTCATATATTATTACAATGATGAGTGTTGCATATATAGAGAACATATGGTGACCATCCATGGAAGGATGTGTCCCTTGGATAATAAATAACTACTTATTTATTATATATATTATATAACTACTTATTAATCTAGGAGAATGTATTCCCAATGCTTCCCAAACATCAACACTCCCTCTCAGTGAGGGATGCATTCTTCATCATGCCAAGCTTATCTCTAAAGTATACAAACTTTTCCCTAGACTCATGAAACCTGTCTATTAGTCATGGGAGATGTCTCTATTCTACCTGAACCAAGGGGAAACTCCCTCTGCGGATCTCCCTCTGAGACAACTGAATATCTCTAAGATATTCTCTCACTATTCAATGGTCTCCCTGGACTTTCATAATCTTCTTCTCTGATAATAAAGGTTGTCTAGAGGAAAGTTCCTCCCACAAGTACTAAAACATCAACACTCCCTCCTAGTTAGGGAGGTATCTTTCCACAATGTCTTTCATCTAGTAGTCCACTGACTACTCTACAATAAAATAGTAGCATGCAACTACTACCATGCCATCGGTAGCTCAAATCATCCAAAGCAACACATAAGTGCTCCCAAGTGATCTGGTAGTCTCCATGGCAATCAACTAGTAGCACACAACTACTACAATTCCATCCAATAGAACACGACTGTTGTCGAGTCATAGTAGTACATAACTACTGTCCAATGAGACACAACCACTGCCAATGGCACACAACCATCACTAGTAGTACCCAACTATTTTCTAGTGACGCATAGTCTCCACTAGTGGTACACAACCACTATAGTATAACATCAACTCTCTAGGGCACCATACTTCATCTAAATAATTAGACATGATTCTTGAATAAGTCAGGTGCCAAAACCTGCACACTCAACTGAGTGTCCCGCAGTTGTCACGCACTCAACAGAGTGTCCCCTGACTACAAGGAACATTCTTCCTAATCAGGTCACTTTATGTGACACATGAAGAATGTCAGTCCCATACAATTTTCCCTCATCATGTCACCATATGTGCCATAGGGAAAATGTCATTTCTCTCAGATGCTAAAAACCACGCCATGGGCTACAAGGACCATTGTTCTAATCAAGACACTACATGTGCCATAGAAGAATGTTAGTCTCAGACCACTTTATCTAATCAGGTCACCATATGTGCCATAGAGAAAATTCTAGTCCTGTACCAATATCCCTAATCTGGTCACCATTCATGCCATAGGGGGTAGACCATTCATCCTAATTAGGTCACCATCCATGCCACAAGAGAATGTCAGTCTAGGACCATTTTCCACAGAAAATTTCAGTCCATGATACATCAATAATTTGTCCAACCTGGACCATTCTCCACATGGAGAATTTCAGTCCATAGATGCACTTACTATCCATGATGCAAGGATATAAAAACTCCCTCTCAACTAAGGGAGTAATATCCACAAGCCCCAACTTGTCCCTGAAGTATATAGACTTTCCCTTGGACAAGGAATCAGTCAGAATATCGACTATCTGATTATCGGTGGAGATGTAATGGAGCTTTAATTCTCCCTTATGGAAGATATCATCACTGTCTTGGACCATTCTCCCCAACCCGGTCACTATCTGTGACACAGGGAGAATGAATGTCCATGATGTAATCATATTAGCATTCCCTGTCAACAAGGGAAGACATTCGCATCAACAATGCGGTTCACCAACTAGCCAACTGGATGATGGTAAACGTTTGTCAAATGCCTTGAATGTTAATAATCTACTCATCTGTGTGCTGAATATTGGTTGCTTCATTTACACCATGTATAATATGAAGTCATGCGAGAAGCCTTTGAAGCCTCACCGCTTCCACGAATCACGTCACTTGCTATGATGTACTCTGCCTATGCAGTATTGAGTGCTATAGAGGTATGCTTCCACGAATCCTGACTAATTTCGAGCTAAATAAACACCCTTTGGTGCCCTTTCTATCAACTACACTTTCTTCTTGGTCATAACTGTATACCTCTACAACCTGTCTTTGTCTGTTGATACATATCCAACTATACTGCATTGGTACACCTGCTTTGCTGTAACTCAATTTGCTTAATCACGAGATGGCTTAGAGTGATTAATACAAAGTAGTATCTGGCTCTCTTCTTGAGAGTAGGTCGTCCATTCTCTCTGCAGCTACTCCCTTTGGGATTCTGTAACTACCAAGCACTGGGACCGAGAGTAGCTTCTCTACTGTGTCAGCAATTTCCCTCCTTTGGGGTTTCTCTCTGTGGAACTGACTCCTCCACTCTCTCTGCAACTGCTTCCTCTGCAGCTTCTCTATATGGAACTAAGAGTGGCTCAACAACTACTCCCTCTGGAGCTGGAGGTTACTCCTCCTCTGTCTCTTCTCCCTCTAACATTGAAGGTAGCTCTTCCTATTTCTATGGAGGTAACTCAATCTTTTATCCCTTTGGATGTAGTACCACCTCCCTCTCTGGGAGTGGATCTACATACACTGAAATTTCTGCCATGCCTGCTTCCTCAACATATCATGGCTTAATTCATGTACTGGGACTACTACACCTACTCCCTTTGAGTCTCATAATGTGTTTTCCTCCTCTATTGGATCTATCACCATATTTGTGCTATTGTCGATCTTGACTGGCTGTATCTATGATCACTGGAAATGTCTCTGATATCTGGTATGATACCGTCCTGGAGGTATACTTCTCCTAGAGACTTCTTGTCTCTGAGCATCATGTCTGGCAATGTCTCTCCTTGAAATCATGTTGGAAGGTCTTTCCCTCCATGTCAACGTCTCTGCATGAGCCACTTGGCTCCCTCTTTCTAGGAGAACCCTAGTCTATCCACACCAACCATGCTTTTGTTTCATATGTCTTGAAGGATATCCACTCTTCATCGTTGGTCTGCCCAATTGATTCTTTCCAATTAATTTTGGATGATTTAAGTGATTTTACCTATCATCTGCCTTCCACTTTGATTTTATGAGATTCCTTGAGGGATTGAATCTCATCTTCAACATCAACGAAATCAGAGCTATCATGGATAATTTTTTCAATCTAATCATCCATCATCCCTTGGGATGAAGAAATCAATAATACAACTTCAAACTGGGGTTGTGGTATATTTTTACCTTGCATGGAGCTCTACACGTCTTCAATTCGGTTTCATTTTTCTGGTGCAGAGGATTTGTGTTGTGGTTTCTTATCACACACATAATTTTAGCAGGAATTTTTCCTTCCTTCTATATGTTGGAGCTGCCTTTTTCATTTGGTTCAAATCTATTTTAAAAGTCAACTGTCAGTTCTTAAGTTCTTTTTCGCTTCATGACATTCACCTACTGAAAATCTCAGTAGTCTCGACATACGAAATAGCGGGGGATGTGATGTTTCATAAGTTAACACTTAATATTGTTAAACGAAGGTTGTTGCTTTTTGTACCTCGGAATATCGCTCTTCGGAAGTTACAAGTCACAAGATTTACAAAACCCAATGTGCGAGGTCGCGAAAAGTTTTAAAAGATTACCTCAAGTGAAAGTTAAGAGTAAGACCATGTAAACCCCAGTCAAGCGCTGTCGGGATTTCACGTCTCGACATTTGCTCTCTCCTAAAACATTACCGCTAAAATTCCAAAAGACGAAGCCATGAAACTTTTACCTAAGTAACCCAGGTTAGAGTCAGGGTTGTTTAGTTTTGACCATGATTTAATCTTCTCGGGATTTTGCGACTCGACATACATTCCTCTCGGAAACTATACCTTCGAAGTCCCAAGCCACGAAGTCGTGATATAAATTAAAGCATAATCAATTAAAATATTTATCCTAGTTAAGTCCTTGCTTAATTAAATCTAATCATCACAATCTCGCGTTTTAGAGGCTTGAAAGGTTAGAGTTAATAGACCCGATACGATGAATGCCGAAATGTTGATTTAAATCTTGATTAAGGAAGCCAGGCCAGCATAATCAATGTTTAATGAAAATAATAACAGTGCATATTTTACGACGTATTTTCAAATGTTCCTTGCGCTAGCTTGTGTCACGAACCATCGAAATTTATGGCATTAATTGGAAATAAATTGAAACAACAAAGTAAGGATATGGTTTTTATTGCTAAAGTATCTATCTAAATATGATTGGACCGTTCTATTCGTAAGGACATCGACATGTTAAATGGTCAAAGATATATATCTGTTGCTTCCTATTTTATTTATAAAGTTCATTTCTATCTCGCACATAGAAGTTTTTCTCAGTAAGCTAACTTCTATATGTATACACATTTTTATTGCAGAAGAGCTAAGTTACAATCTCCTGTCATGGCCCTGTGAAAAGAATTCAAGGCAAGCGCCGAGGTTTTGAGACAAGGTTTTGATAATGTTTCAGACACTTCTCCTCGAAGTGTTGATTTTGTATGAACCTGGTCATACGTCTCAGAGGTTTTGAAATCAGATGTGGTGAACTGGTCGAACGATTCCAGTGACAACGAGAAAGACGACATGACTACCAGATACAAGATCGTCGTCCAGGCAGAGATGCACAAAGTAGTGGCCAGGCCACGCCTTCTGCCTTACTATGACATGATCCAATGGGCGTTAGATCATGTAGACATCCCTATCGGAACCATTATCAATGAGCAGAAGGTCATTGTTGGGACCTTTAGACCAGAAAACTTACAGACGATGTACAAGCTACCACCCACGTCGGACTTCACATACAATGCAGAGTTCTAGAGGGTTTTAAACAGAAGGAATGCGAGCAATACGTGAAAAGTTTATCTGATTTGATCAAGGATTGGGTCTCACACCCAGCGAAGTTTAGGGCAGACAACACTGGAATTTATTCCATATCTTCTTTGGAACCATAGTTCAAATATGTAGCGATGATGACCTGTAGATTGTACAGGAGGGAAGACACCACACATTTTTTCCTCCCATGGGTGCCTTTGATATAAACAGTAGTAGAAGGCTCTTCTTTCGACTGGGCCAAAATGTTATCAGATAGTCTGACTTGTTGGATTACAGAATATCAGACGTAGAAAGCGAGTGGGAAAGCTGCTTCATTTTTTATGTTCGCATACCTCATGGACGGAGTATGTTCCATGACACCTTTTCCCTTGATGAATTGGAGCTGGGCTCCATCGTATGCTGAGACATTCCATGTATACCATTCTAAGCTTTGAGAGGACAAGGCTTCGGATTTCGTATACGAAATCTTCAACTGGGTAATGGTACTGATGCATGTTGCCATCTTCGGTAATTCGCCACCTAGGATATCGGATAGCATCACGGCAAATTTAAGCAGAGTGGCCGATTGGTACGTGGAGAAAGAATTTTCATACATCAGGGTTTTCAGTGCTTTCGTCCCTCCGCATGCTTTACCCTTACTTATACTTGATAGGTTGGCTTGTCGTGAGATCACCAGGAAAACCATAATTGGCGGTATAAGTAAAGAACTGAAAGGGTTTTCAAAAAAGGTATGGATACCTTTTCCTATTCATTTAAACACCTATTCATTATTGAAATTTGGGCATGCAAAGGCCGAGGCAGCAGCCCTAGAAGATATAAAGTTATTTCACATTGAATTCAAGAAACACGATCCACACAGGGTCGTGAGTAATCATTTGGCTAGCTGTGGCCTTAAAAGATTTGAGCACGAAAATTCACCTCATGATGGTATTTTCCGAGGCGCGACATCTTATGAAGAGGTTTTGGCCCGAATACAAGCCCTGTCGCCCAAGGAGAGGGCCAATGTTGTCATATTCCAAAAGCATAGGCGGAGTTGCCTTCCTCCAATATTACGGGGTGAAGATCCGACGATAGCAGAGGTGCAAAAAACAAAGGTTGAAGGCTCCAAAGATTCAACACTCGGCCAAGAAGAACAACATGATAAAGAAGATAAAGCTGGGGGTCCGAAACAGGAAGCTGAGGCTTCCAATCCTCCAAGCGAGCCAACTTCGGTCATTACTCCCGGGAAATCTTCTAAACAGGTCGGCAATCCCATAGCCTCCATTACCCCCCTACAGTCTGCAAAGGAGATCCCGAACCCAGGTTGGATTTTGGGTGAAAAATTGACACCTATATTAGTAGAAGAGCTACCTATGAATGAATTCTTCTTTGACAAGAAGAGGAAAGTGGTTGTGAGACAAGAACTCTACCAAGAGGCAGGTACTGTCTCTAATAAATTTAAAATTTTAAGTGATGGGAGAAATATGAAGAACGAAGAATTCGTGACACAAATAGTAGGAACATTGGGGGCTTTCACCACGACGAACCAATATTCAGTCGAGACTATAAAATATCAGCTAAAATGAAAAAATCGTTTGATCAAGATGCTAGAGACTAAACTAGCTACAATAGAGGCCGCCGCTAAAGATCAGGCTAGTGCGACTTTAGAGCAAGCAAGAATAGAAGATCAAAAGGAAATTGAGCGGCTTAAAGTCAATCTTGAACAGACAAAGTTGATGGTTTAGATGAGTCAGACTTAGATAAGCCAGCAGAGAGAATTGATAGACCAGCTTCGGGCCAAACTAGAATTCACCGAAAGCTAGGTAATTGATATCGAGATATTTCAATCCCAAGCAATAGAGATCAGAAAAAGGTTATTGGCGGTGCAACAGGGTCTGCTTGTTAAAGTAGGAACAATTCAAAGCAGTTTCCACCTCATTGATCAGATGTTGGAAAACCTCTCTCTTAGAGAAAGGGAAGCCTAAGTAGCTCGGGTGGCGTTCCAGGAGGCTATTATAACCACAACGAGAAGGGTAACAAGTAGTAGTTGTAGTTTTCCCATCGCAGAGCAGGTCGGGGGTAATATCTTGTTGAAAGAATGGGAGGGAAATATATCCGAAGGCCAACAACAAGCTATGAAGCTAAGGAAATCTTGCGAAGAAATTTTCGGCTTGTTAAGTGAGATTTGGTTAGGTTTCGATGGTGAAAGTTGCATGGAGGTAGTGGGTCAGATCAATACAGCTAAGTATATGCTAAATATCAAGGGAAATGAAGAAAGAGAATTAGCCGAAATATCACAAATAACTCAAACAAACATAGTGAAAATAGACAAATGGCTAATTAAACCAAGTATAATGTTATGCTCTATCAATGCCAAAGATCAATAGGTGGAAGGAAAACTGCTGCTATTGATGAAAGAATGCTATATTTTTGAGGCAAATAATCAAGTAGAGCCATCTAAGTTGATATCACATCTGGTGGAGAAGTGCGTTATTTGCACATAGCATATGAAGAGGCAGGTTTCGGCTACCAAATGAGAACAAAGATAAAGAAACAAAACGTTTCAACTCCTTTGATTGTAACTGAAAACCTCTGGAACTATTGAGATTCCAACGCATAAAAATTTGTATAAATATACATTTTGAAGAAAGAAAAAAGGCTGGACCTTTTTGATTAATTGTAATAGAGACTGTCTCTTTCCAATAATTAATACAAAGCAATCCAGAGATTCCTAATTCCGTCACTACTGTGTTATGAGTTTGTTCTCTTTGTTATTTCATATTCATTCTTACTTCACTTATATACATCTGATGAAGGTTGCATTGCAATATAGTAAAACTTCTACTGCAATGATTAATATTTAGCTATCTATTGTTTACAGTTTTTCCTCTGTATCGGCTACTAGCAGGTACAAGACCTGTGAATCTTTAGGTTTTCATATTTTATGCTTCATCGGATCATTTCTTATCTTATTTTGTTCTTCTGTTTACAGTGTGATATTCTCCCTCGATAGGAGCCTTTTTCAATAGACAGCTTAATGTTTTTCCCATAATTCATACACCATTTATTTCAAATATAACGCAGTTACGGGAAAAGGCATGTGGTTTGCATTTTGCTTTTAATATTGATTTCTAAAGTTCTCTTTTATAAAATCAAATTGATACAGCATAAAACTTTCGGATTTATTTAAATTTTTCTGTTCCTCTATGACTGTCCCTATTGTAAGACAACCCAATATTGAACCCGACTTGACAGATCAAACCCACATCGCTTTAAATCTCTTTGATACCACACTTAAAATGACTAACACCTCGGTAGAACTTGAATGTTCATGGGATGCAATTGAAAGAGATATAAACATCCAGGAACAGTTGGAAGCCAGACAACGACAACCTAGAAATCAACCCTAGCTTCCTTTCCCGAAGGTATACCCTCCTCCATTTTTACATCTTACTAACTTTCAGATGTGTAGAAACTGTAATTTTTAAAGCCTTAAGTAAAGACTTTGGAACAATATCTTGTTGGCGCCGTTGCTGGGGACGAAGTTACGAAACCTTTTCCCTGGGAAGAACGACATATTTCAAGTTTCACCCTTTGATAGTGAACAAAGAGTGAACAATTTCTAAAGGATTTTCTTATCTTTCACTTGGCGACTCTACGTATAAGTAAGCTGGCATCCAGTCAAAGGAATACCAGACAAAACCCAGAGAACAAGCAGACCACACCTGTTTTAGATCCCGAAAAAATACTAAAAGCTAGAGGTTCTCTTAAGCCGACTACTGCAGTCTATCAGCTTAAACACCCGCAACCCAAGACCAAAATTTCTCGTGAACCTTCAAATTTTCATAGTACACCTCCCGAAACCACTAATTCATTTTTATTCAGCTCTGTGGTTAAAAGTGAAATCCTTCTGAAAACCTCTGTTGGACACAAAGGTAAAAACCCGACGGTAAATTTATCAGCAGTTGATATCCGTCGACTCTCCTTTCAGACTTCTTGACCTCACCAAGTCTTGAAGAGTATATTATATACTCAAATCTCACACTCGTGGGATCCCCTGATTACGTCTCCTGAAGATCTGAAGAGCCAAGTCCTCGCGTCTCTGTTCACTCGTCTTCACTTCTCTCATCTCCTGAAGAAGCTAAGAATCCATTTTTAGTCTTCCAGAACCTGCTTTATAACACACCCTATCCTCGTCAGGTAATACCAATGGAAGTTTCCGGAGGAGGAGAGGGGGGTCAAGCTCCTTCCCCGCCCCCCAGAGTTTTCACTAAAGTGTCTGCGAGATATGCACCTTTAGTTCTACCCGCGCCTCTTCATGACCTTCCTGAAAATTATATAAAAAATTTACCAAAATTTATAGGGGAAGGGGACTTAATTGCAGCTGAACATATAAATTTCTTCGATCAGTTCACTGATATTCTAGGTCTGGAACATGAAGATGTTTATTCAAGATTATTTTTTCAAACTTTTGAAGGACAGGTATGAACCTGGTTTCGAAGCCTACCCGCAGGGTCTATCCTATCTTATGATGCCTTTATTAGACAATGGGGTGAGAGAAAAGACCACTTATATTATCTAACTGAGTTCAGATCTTTAAAGAAAAGGAATTTAGAAACAGTTATGGAATTTATCCAAAGATTTAATAAACTGTATAATAAGATCCCAGCCGAAGTCAAACCCTCCCAACCTGCAGCCAAAGTAACCTTCGCAGGAGATTTCAAACCTGACTTCGCCCTTCTCTTAAGAGAAAGGTGGGGGGATACCTTAACTCGAATGCAGGATGATGCTGTGGAAATTGAGTCTAACATGATGGCCTCCGGTAAGTTGAAAGCTAGGATAGAAACGGGGAACAGAGAAACTAGACGTTTTAGGGAACAAGCGGGACCCTCAAGATCTAATAGATCTACAGACGACAAAATGGATGATATGGCTAGGGTAATTAAAGAATTGTTGAATAATATTTCCATAATGGAGCTAGACCAATCCAAGAGTGATCCTTTCATTAAAAGAGAATTCAGAAGAAACCCCAACCCTCAAAATCAACAAAGGTAGGTTAAAAATGAAGATCAAAAAATTCAAACCCCTTTAAAAAATGAAAATTTTATAGGAGGAAATGACCTGGAAGATTTCGAGGGACTTGAAGAAGATGTGACAAATTTGGGTGACGACTGTATTCAGCCCTATGTAAATAAAGAAGATTATGAGAGGTTGTTGAACACACCCAAACCGTCAAATGAAGAAGACGATATAAACAACAATGACTTCGCTGTATGTCAAGAAATGTCTGATTCCATGATAGCTGGGGTCCAATCGAGGTATGACTTGAGGTCTAAAAACAAATCTACGTCGATTCCTCAACCGAAGAAAATTCTCCCTAGAGGTGAAATATATGTGCCTGCCCTGAAAGAGACTGAAACATCCAACAACAAAACAAAGGAGACAGACTCGTTGAACCTCAAAATGAAGGAAGTTGAGACCCAAACTAGGGAAATCAAGACAATTGAGACACCCTCACTGGTAAGAAAGCTCACGAGTAATAGGTCAGGTCAGACAAATAAGTCAGAGAAGAAAGAGATCGAGGTTTTAACCAGGGAAATGGACAAAGGTGGCAGTGGATTTAGTGTCGAAAATGAAATAAATAAGATCAAAAAACAGATTCCGCTGGTTGAATTAGCAAAAAACCCTACATATCGAAAACAAATAACCAAGGTGATAGGTTGTTTGGATCAGGAAAGTCAATCAGATGAAATAAATCTGGAAGATAACAAGCCAAATATCACTTTCGTTCCACATTTCGAGGGCGCCAGAGACACCGTTTCCCCTTTCTATATCACCCTAAATGTGCATGATCGACTGTTGCATAACTGTATGCTAGATTCTGGAGCTTCACATAATGTGATGCCCAAAGATATTATGGATAGACTAGGCCTTGATATCACTCGACCTTACGAAGATCTCTACTCTTTTGATTCAAGAAGAGTCAAGTGCTTAGGTATGATAAAAGATTTAGTAGTCACCCTTGCACAGGTCCTAGTCAAAAGTGTTCTGATGGATGTAGTTATTGCTGATATCCCCCCAAAATATGGATTATTGTTATCAAGGTCATGGAGAGCCAAACTTGGGGGATCCCTTGAACTAGACATGACTTATGCCACAATTCCTGTATTTGGTGGGCAACTTACTAGGTTATACAGGGAAACGAGGTTAGCCTCTATCGTGAGTGATCCTCAGAATCCTAACAATTTTCCTGTTTACATTGCTGATCAAGATCTAGGAAATTGTATTTTGTCTTTTGATGATGGTATAGATAGTTGCATAGAAGAAAATTTCATAGACGAGAAAGATTCCAAAAATATGCATAGCACAGGGATCTGGAAAATGTTTTTTGACGGTGCTCTGTCATGTGAAGGAGCCGATGCAGGAGTATTTTTTGTGGCACCTGAAAATAGGTTTTTAATCCCTTTTTCTTACAGGCTTCAATGGGATATAGATTACACTAACAATGTATGTGAATACGAAGCCTTAGTATTAGGATTGGAAGCTCCCAAGAAGATGAACATAAAAAACCTGGAAGTATATGGAGACGCTGAGTTGATAGTCAAACAGATAAATCGACAATACGAGGCCAAACACCCGAGATTGAGAGCATATAGAAATTGTGCCTAGGATCTAATGGAAAATTTCTTATCGTCTGTAAATATCCACTTCATCCCATGTGCCGAAAATTTGCAGGCCGATTCGTTAGCCAAGGAAACCTCGACGTTTGCTCCCCCCACAAATTTTAAATTAAAATACCATATAGAGGTAAGACAGAGACCATCCACCCCAAACAACATACAACACTGGCAAGTTTTCGAGGATGACGAACAGATTAGGAAATTCCTAAAAGCAGTGGGAGACTTTTCTGAAACTCACATCGATCAAGAGAATCAAAATGATCACATGTGGATCATGCAGGAAGGAGAGGACCCTCAAGAGTTCCGAGAAAAAATTGCCAACCATCGCATGTTAGTTTTAAAAAATAATCAGATTGCAAAGGGACTAATCCCCCTGGAGAGACTTTTCGATCAAAATGACATGCCTTTAAAATCTACTCTTCAACCCCAGCCAGAAGAGGTTGAAGATTGCGATATAGGGACGAAATAAGAACCCAGGATGGTGAAAATATCAAAGTATCTTCCTCCTGAGGTGAAAAATAAGTATAAATATTTTCTTGCACGATATAAAGATGTTTTCGCCTAATCTTACGAAGAGCTTAGGACTTACGACACTACCGTGATTGAACATAAGATACCTCTGAAGCCTGGTATCAAACCCTTTAGGCAAAAGATTAGACAAATCAACCCTATCTTATTACCTGTAGTCGAAAGAGAAGTCAAGAAGCTTTTAGACGCTAAAATAATAGTACCACTGAGATACTCCGATTGGGTGGAAAACCTGGTCCCAGTTAGAAAAAAGAGTGGAGAGATTAGACTGTGTGTTGATTTTAGAAATTTGAATAAATCTTCCCTAAAATACAACTATCCTTTACCTAAAATGGATCACGTCTTATAAAAGGTAGTCGGAGCAAATAGGATGTCTATGATTGACGGTTTCTTTGGGTACAATCAAATTGCTATAAACGAACAAGATAAAGAAAAAACTACTTTCACTACACCCTGGGGTACATTAATGTATGATAAAATGCCTTTTAGTCTAATGAATGCAGGTGCGACTTTCCAACGTGCTATGGCTATCGCTTTTGTCAGCGAAAGAGACAAGTTTGTAGTTATCTACCTCGATGATCTAACCATTTTTTCTAAGTCTGACGAAGATCATTTAATACATCTCAAATAGACTTTCGAAAAATGCCGCAGGTTCGGTCTGTCTTTAAACCCTAAAAAGTCTCACTTCGCCATGCGAGAAGGTAAACTCCTAAACCATATTGTGTCCCGAGACAAAATTAAAATTGATCCTAGCAGGGTTCAAGCTATAGACGCAATAAATATTACTAGAAATGTAAAGGAAATCCAGTCATTCTTAGGAAAGATAAACTTTTTGAGAAGGTTTATCCCAAACTTCGCTGAAATTGTGAAAATAATCACAGGTATGTTAAGGAAAAACAATGAGGTAAAATGGACATCAGAGGCCAAAGAATCTTTTGCACATATCAAGAGGGTTATAAGCGAGGCACCTGTACTGGCAAGCCCCGACTATCTAAAGGATTTTCTCATTTTTTCATTCGCTTCTGAGCACACCATTGCCGCAGTGCTCCTCCAGAAAAATGAGGATGGTTTCAAACAACCGATAGCGTTTTTCAGCAAAAGTCTCAGAGACGCGGAACTGAAATATGATATAATGGAAAAACAAGCATATGCTATGGTAAAGGAATTAAAGGCTTTTAGGACTTATGTATTGCATTCCAAGATAATCGTATATGTACCTACTAGCTCTGTAAAAGACATTTTAGTGAAGCCTGACAGTGATGGCAGAAGGGGACGGTGGCTCACAAAAATTCAAGAATTTGATCTGGAAATAAAGCTGACGAAGCTGGTAAAGGGTCAAGGTTTGGCTAAACTCTTAGCTGAATCCAATTTCAGAGCCCTCGACATAAATAGCATACATGGATGTCGAGAAGATGAAGATATGAATGAGCTCTACGAGAAAACAAATGAAGTCAGAATCGAAGAGAACTTTACATCCTCTGACTGATACAAAAACATAGTATCCTACCTACTGACTTTGAAGTGCCCAAGTGATTTATCTCCATCCAAAGCCAGAACACTAAAACTACATGCGGTCAAATACTGTATATTTGAGGGTACATTGTTTTGGAAGGACCCACTTGGCTTCCTATTGGTTTGTTTGGTTGAATCTGAAACAAAGGATGTCATAAGAGAATTCCACGAAGGAGTGTGTGGGGGACATCACTCTTGGAGAGCGATAGCTTATAAAATCCTGAGGGAAGGGTATTATTGGCCTAAACTTTTCTCGGATGTAAATGCCAAATTCAAGGCTTGCAACCCTTGCCAACTGTTTGTAGGCAAGCATAAACTCCCAACATTACCTTTAGTTCCAGTCAAAACGGAGGCTCCTTTTCAGCAGTGGGGACTGGATTTTATAGGCGAAATTAAACCCGAAATTAACCCCCATTCTAGAGCTCAACACAAATGGATCCTAACTGCCACAGATTACTTTACTAAATGGGTAGAGGCTATCCCTACCAAGAGGGCTACAAATTCAGTGGTAATAGATTTCCTAGAAGAAAATATTTTATCTAGATTCGGCTTCCCCCGAAAGATAGTAACAGATAATGCCCAGGATTTTAAATCTATGGCTATGATCAGTTTTTGCCAAAAATAAAATATTGTACTCGACCATTCTAAGACATATTATCCCCAAGGAAATGGACTGGCCAAGTCTTCGAACAAGATTCTGATCAACATAATTAAGAAACTGTTGAACAAAAACAAGAGATCATGGCATGTACATTTAAAATACGCACTATGGGCAAATCGGATTGGCACAAAAAAATCCATCGGCATTTCTCCTTTCCAGATGGTATACAGAATTGACGTAGTATTACCTATAAACTTGGCACTTCCCATAATGAAACTATGGCAAGATGAGAAAGAAGAACTAAACCACATCACAAGGAGAATAAATCAGCTGATCGAATTACAGCAACACAGGATTGAGGTGGATGAAAGATTGCAAAAATATCAAGACGATATGAAAACATTATTTGACCATAAGACAAAAGACATAGAGTTTCTTCCAGGTGATTTGGTCTTAAGATGGGATGATAGGAAGGAAGATTCGGCGAAACATGGTAAATTCAATCATATTTGGTATGGACCTTTTAGAGTCGCAACTTCCGAAGGAAAAAAATTGTTTTTATTAGAAAATATGGATGGTAAAATCTTCAACGCCCCTATCAACGGGCGTTATTTAAAACACTATATGAAATAATTGGTTCTCCAAGGTTTTCCATTGTATATACCAATTTGTATTTGCTTTCTATTTCTTGAGGTAAGTTTTCAATTTTTATTAATTAGTACAATATAAATAGAGATACACAGTTTTCAAATACATTTAACTCTTTTAAAGGACACTCTTTGTGTTTACAGGATTTCGGTTTGCAAACTAAATGAACGAAGGGAGAAAACAAAAGGTCATGTATCGGAGATTTGCATTCACCGAAAACAGGTGACAGAAAAGGTTTTCGGTTATTTTAAAAATGGTAAGGTAAAGGTACAAACTCCTGAAAATTCTGTTCCTTAAGAAAGCAAAGATCTCCAAAACATCATAAAGGTCCCACAAATCTAATGTTTTTACTCAGTTGATTATTAAAAAGTACAGTTACTTGCTCTGGATCCTAAGAGTTTTAACTTAAAACACAGATAGGTGGTAGTTAAAACAAATAGAAAAATGAAGCATCTTTGGGGAAGTGTTTTCAAAAAAGTGGTTTTAATTTTCGACCCCTGCTCCTCAACATACAAACATCTATCCGTCACCTTTCTTTCGGTCTTCAGATCTATCTTCTTAAAAAGCTAAATGTCTTTTCGGATTTATATACGTAGGGAGAAGAGATTATGTTTAAAATTTGAAAGCTGTAAG
The DNA here is from genome assembly GCA_032191745.1 of Picea mariana. Taxonomy (NCBI): domain Eukaryota; kingdom Viridiplantae; phylum Streptophyta; class Pinopsida; order Pinales; family Pinaceae; genus Picea; species Picea mariana. The sequence goes on from JASDQU010438538.1 coordinate 76,037, forward strand.
AGTGTTTTGGAAAGAAGGCTGGTCTTCACAACTCCTCAGTCTCTTACTAAACAAGTTATGCGCAGGTGGATCCTGACGTTTTTAGGTCTTTCAACAGTTTCTAAGGGTTAAGGCTTACTCGAAGGAAAACCCCCAGAAAAATGTTTCCCCTTTTTTCTCCCTGCGGACCAAGGTGTTGTGAAAGTCAAAGGAAGGTTGACACCGAGTAATCAAAGTAAGTTGATAGACCTACATTGCAAAATATTACGCAAATATCACCCCTCATACAATCTGATTGCCCCCGCTTCGTATTCTAAAAAGAAAATTATAAGATAGATGATGAAAGTAAAGTCATATCTAATTGTACATCTAGTTTGAAGAGACGATGAAAGGAAATTTAGAAATGATTGCCCTCATCTCAACATTTAAATGCATAAATACATTTCGAAGTGGAGAGAGGAAATTCAACAAAAAAGGGCCAAATAACTTCACCGGGGTACTGAACAGGCCCGCTGGCAGTGAAACAATATCTGAGATATCTATAAGGCTGTTATACATGAATTTCACTCAGCTCTAGAAATCAATTTTCTTAAGACTGGGTCCACATCCTAAGTCCAGACGGGACTCCCCAATTAAAAAAAATAAAATAAAAAAAGAATGCAATAAATTTCTTTGGGTGTAAGCCAAAAACTGCAAGATCTATTGGATTTCCTAGTACTGTTTTGATTTGTCTTAATGCAGACCTAAACTCAGTAAAGAGAAAGAGAAAGTTGTGAAAGGGACTGTAGCTGAGTGAGAGATATATTTGAGTATTGAAAAGCCTTACAGTAGTGAAAGACAAAAATATTTTCTTCCCTCTGTTTATCTTTTCCCTAAAGCAAGTTTCACAGAAGTGAAACCAGTGACTCCATTTACCCAATACAGGCACGTGGTCTACTATTCTTCCCGCCTCACAGGAAAACAGGATCCCTAGTTGGAGCCTATGTTGGAGCCGCCTTTTTCATTTGGTTCAAATCTATTTTAAAAGTCAACTGTTGGTTCTTAAGTTCTTTTTCGCTTCATGACATTCACCTACTAAAAATCTCAGTAGTCTCGACATACGAAATAGCGAGGGATGTGATGTTTCATAAGTTAACACTTTTTATCGTTAAACGAAGGTTGTTTCTTTTTGTACCTTGGAATATCGCTCTTCGGAAGTTACAAGTCACAAGATTTACAAAACCTGATGTGTGAGGTCGTGAAAAGTTTTAAAAGCTTACCTCAGGTAAAAGATAAGAGTAAGACCATGTAAACCTCAGTCAAGCGCTATTGGGATTTCGTGTCTCGACGTTCGCTCTCTCCTAAAACATTACCGTTAAAATTCCAAAAGATGAAGCCACGAAACTTTTACCTAAGTAACCCAGGTTAGAGTCGGGGTTATTTAGTTTTGACCATGATTTAAGTTTCTCAGGATTTTGTGACTTGACATACATTCCTCCCGGAAACTATACCTTCGAAGTCCCGAGCCGCCAAGTCCTGATATAAATTAAAGCATAATCAATTAAAACACTTAATCCTAGTTAAGTCCTTATTTAATTAAATCTAATCATCGCAATCTTGGTTTTAGAGGCTCAAAAGGTTAGAGTTAAAAGTCCCGATATGGCGAACATCGAAATGTTGATTTAAATCCTGATTAAGGAAGCCAGGCCAACATAATCAATGTTTAATGCAAATAATAATAGTGCACAGTTTACGAGGTATTTTCAAATGTTCCTTGCTCCAGCTTGTGCCACGAATCGTCGAAATTTATGGCATTAATTGGAAATAAGGAGAAATGGCAAAGTAAGGATATGGTTTTTATTGCCAAAATCTCTATCGAAATATGATTGGACCGTTCTGTTCGTAAGGACATCGATATGTTAAATGGTCGAAGATATATATCTTTTGCTTCCTATTTTATTTATAAAGTTCATTTCTATCCTGCACAGAGAATTTTTCTCAGTAAGCTAACTTCTATATGTATACGCATTTTTATTGCAGAAGAGCTAAGTTACAATCTCCTGTCATGGCCCCGCGAAAAGCATCCAGGGAAAGCACTGAGGTTTTGGGACAAGGTTCTGATAATGTTTCAGACACTTCACCTCGAAGCATTGATTTTGTACCAACCTGGTCATATGTCTCAGAGGTTTTGCAATCAGATGTAGTGAACTGTTCGGACGATTCCAGTGACAACGAGAAAGACTACATGACTACCAAATACAAGATCGTCGTCCAGGTAGAGATGCACAAAGTAGTGGCCAGGCCACGCCTTCTTCCTTACTATGACATGATCCGATGGGCACTAGATCATGTAGACATCCCTACTAGAACCATCATCAGCAAGCAAAAGGTCATTGTTGGGACCTTTAGACCAGAAAACTTACAGACGATGTGCAAGTTACCACCCACGTCAGACTTCACATACAATGCAGAGTTTCTAGAGGGTTTTAAACAGAAGGAATGCGAGAAATACGTGAAAAGTTTATCTGATTTGATCAAGGATTGGGTTTCACACCCAGCGAAGTTCAGGGCAGACAACAATGGAATTTATTACATATCTTCTTTGGAACCACAGTTCAAATACGTAGCGATGATGACCTGTAGATTGTACGGGAGGGAAGACACCACACATTTTTTCCACCCATGGGTGCCTTTGATATACACAGTAGTAGAAGGCTCTTCTTTCGACTGGGCCAAAATGTTATCAGATAGTCTCACCAGTCGGATTACAGAATATCGGACGCAGAAAGCGAGCGGGAAAGCTGCTTCATTTTTTATGTCCGCATACCTCATGGACACAGTATGTTCCATGATGCCTTTTCCCTTGATGAATTGGAGCTGGGATCCATCGCATGCTGAGCCAGTCCATGTATACCATTCTAAGGTTTGGGAGGACAAGGCTTCAGATTTCGTATACGAAATTTTCAACTGGGTAATAGTACCGATGCATGTTGCCATCTTCGGTAATCCGCCACCCAGGATATCGGATAGCATCACGGAAAATTTAAGCAGAGTGGCCGATTGGTACGTGGAGAAAGAATTTTCATACATCAAGGTTTTCGGCGCTTCCATTCCTCCACATGCTTTACCCTTACTTATACCCGATAGACTGGCTTGTCGTGAGATCACAAGGCAAACTGTAATTGGCGGTATAAGTAAAGAAATGAAAGGTATTTCAAAAAATGTATGGACACCTTTTCCTATTCATTTAAACACCTATTCATTATTAGACTTCGGGCATGCAAAGGCCAAGGCAGCAACCCTAGAATATATAAAGTTGATTCACATTGAATTCAAGAAATACGATCCACACAGGGTCGTGAGTAATCATTTGGCCAACTGTGGCCTTAAAAGATTTGAGCACAAAAATTCACCTCATGATGATATTTTCCGAGGCGTGACATATTATGATGAGGTTTTTGCTTGAATACAAGCCCTATCACCCGAGGAGAGGGCCGATGTTTTCATATTCCAAGAGCATAGGTGGAGTTGCCTTTCTCCAGTATTACAGGGTGAAGATCCAACGATAGCAGAGGTGCAGAAAAAAAAGGCCGAAGGCTCCAAAGATTCAACACCTAGCCAAGAAGAACAATAGGATAAAGAAGAGCAAGCTGGGGGCCTGAAACAGGAAGCCGAGGCTTCTGATCCTCCAAGCGAGCCAACTTCGGTCATTACTCCCGGAAAATCTTCTAAACAGGTCGACAATCCCATCGCCTCCATTACCCCCCTACAGTCTGCAAAGGAGATCCCGGACGAAGGTTGGATTTTGGGTGAAAAATGGACACCTATATCAGTAGAAGATCTACCTCTGAATGAATTCTTCTTCGAAAAGAAGAGGAAAGTGGTTGTGAGACAAGAACTCTACCAAGAGGCAGGTATTGTCTCTAAGAAATTTAAAATTTTAACTAATGGGAGAAATATGAAGAAAGAAGAATTCATGACGCAAATAGCAGGAACATTGGGGGCTTTCGCCATGGCGAACCAATATTCAGTCGGGACTCTAAAAGATTAGCTAAAACAAAAAAATAGTTTGATCAAGACTCTAGAGACTAAAATAGCTACAGCAGAGGCCACTGCTAAAGATCAGGCTAGTGCGACTTTAGAGCAAGCAAGAATAGAAGATAAAAAAGAAATTGAGTGGCTTAAAGTCGATCTTGAACAGACAAAGTTGATGGTTCAAATGAGTCAGACTCAGATAAGCCAGCAGAGAGAATTGATAGACTAGCTTCGGGCCAAACTAGAATTCGTCGAAAGCCAGGTAATCGATATCAGGATATTTCAATCCCAAGCAATAGAGATCAGAAAAAGGTTATTGATGGGGCAACAGGGTCTGCTTGTTAAAGTAGAAACAATTCAAAGCAGTTTCCAACTCATTGATCAGATGTTGGAAAACCTCTCTCTTAGATAAAGGGAAGCCGAAGCAGTTTGGGTGGCGTTCTAGGAGGCTATTATAGCCACAACGAAAAGGGAAATAAGCAGTAGTTTTAGTTTTCCCATCGCAGAGCAGACCAATGGTAATATCTTGTTGAAAGAATGGGAGTGAAATATATCCGAAGGCCAACAACAAGCTATGAAGCTAAGGAAATATTGCGAATACATTTTTGGCTTGTTAAGTGAGATTTGGTTGGGTTTCGATGGTGAAAGTGGCATGGAGGTACTGAGTCAAATCAATACAACTAAGTATATGCTAAATATCATGGAAAATGAAGAAAGAGAATTAGCCAAAATATCACAAATAACTCAAATAGACATAGTGCAAATAGACAAATGGCTAATTAAACCAAGTATACTGTTATGCTCTATCAATGCCAAAGATCAACATGTGGAAGGAAAGCTGCCGCTATTGATGAAAGACTGCTATATTTTTGAGGAAAATAATCAAGCAGAGCCATCTAAGTTGATATCGCAGCTGGTGGAGAAGTATGTTATTTGTACAGAGCATGCGAAGAGGTAGGTTTCGACTACCAAATGAGAACATAGATAAAGAAACGAAACGTTTCGACTCCTTTGATTGTAACCGAAAACCTCTGGAACTATTGAGATTCTAGCGCATAAAATTTTGTATAAATATACATTTTGAAGAAAGAAAAAAGGCTGGACCTTTTTGATTAATTGTAATAGAGACTGTCTCTTTCCGAGAATTAATACAAAGCAATCCGGAGATATTCCTAATTCCGTCACTACTGTGTTATGAGTTTGTTCTCTCTGTTATTTCATGTTCATTCTTATTTCACTTATATACATCTGATGAAGGTTGCATTGGAATTTAGTAAAACTTCTACTGCAGTGATTAATATTTAGCTATCTATTGTTTACAATTTTTCCTCTGTATCGGCTACTAGCAGGTGCAAGACCCGTGAATCTTTAATTTGTCATATTTTATGCTTCATCGGATCATTTCTTATCTTATTTTCTTCTTCTGTTTACAGGGTGAGATTCTCCCTCGATAGGAGCCTTATTCTATAGACAACTTAATGTTTTTCCCATAATTCATACACCATTTATTTCAAATATAACGCAGTTACGGAAAAAGGCCTTTGGTTTACATTTTTCTTTTAATATTGATTTCTAAAGTTTTCTTTTATAAAATCAAATTGATACAGCATAAAAATTTCAGATTTCTTTAAATTTTTCTGTTCCTCTATGACTGTCCCTATTGTAAGACAACCCAATATTTTACTCGGCTTGACAGATCAAACCCACATCACTTTAAATCTCTTTGATATCATACTTAAAACGGGTAACACCCGGGTAGAAATTGAACGTTCATGGGTTGCAATTGAAAGGGATATAAACTTCCAGTAACATTTGGAAGCCAGACAATGACAACCTAGAAATCAACCCTAGCTTCCTTTCCCGAAGGTATACCCTCCTCCCTTTTTACATCTTACTAACTTTCAAATGCCTAGACACTTTACTTTTTAAAGCCTTAAGTACAGACTCTGGAACAACACCATACATGCATTAAATCGACCAAACAATGGTCCTATATGCCAGACATGGCCATGAATCCTTCTCTTCTCGGGCACTTTCTCTCTCCGGTCTGCACCATTAATACCAATAACACCTCTACCAATGTCTTCTCTACCTCTTCTCCCTAAGGATGCCCACACATTAGTGTATCATGTTAACTGGTGAGCATATTATTGTTCTCTATGAGATCCTGGGCTATTCTCACGTGCTATTATTTCTTATATCGAAAGCATACCTTCAACAAAAATACTGCAGCTTCACTTAAGTAGGATCATATACTAAATACTTATTGTATAGAAAATCATTGTTTTTAACACCTGAAGGTACATGATGACCACAAGGTGCAATCACATCACCCCCCCAACAACCATATTCTATATCCAATGGCTTTGTCTTACCCACACCCTTTTACTAAAGCGACGAAGAAAACCAACCGTAACAATGGGGTTGGACCTCTGTTGAGAAGATGATGGTTGACCATTTTCAGGATTGGAGTATGAAAAATGTGAAGCCAAACTTCATGCTATTGTAATAAACCTCTGTCTTGATGTATTTCTTTTCTGATTTTAAGGAGCACCATTCTCTTCAATTGGTGGATCGAGTTCAACACTATGTTGGATATCCCCAATTTCATTCCCATGAACTTGTTGAAATAATGTAACTGCGAAGAGCATTCTTATTGTTATTGGATTAATGCCCATTATGGATTAATCATGTTGGTAATTGTATAAGGACCAAATCCCCTTTTGCGGATTGGTCATCGGACAATTATAAAGGGCAGAATAAGAGGTTGGCCCCAACAATTATTATGGAAGACCCAGAATTAATTAAAGGTGGGTTTACCCACCCAGAGTGAGATGTCGGCCCTCCCAGTTGTGACCTTTCACACGTGCCAGTCTTGTATAAATAAGAGGCTAGTGCCTCACTTCAAACACACAACTCACTTGCTCATTATCTTATGAGGCAAGCTGCAATTACCAGTTAGAGAGAGGAGAAGAAGAGTGGTGCATCTCTTGGGGAGGACTATTTGTATTGGTTTGAGTTATCTCTTGAACATTGTATAAGCTATTTATGATAAGGAAGTTTTGCTGGGTTTTCTTCCCCTAGAGGGTTTCCTAGGATAAATGTTGTGTCTCTTGTGAATGTGTATTTCTCAGTGATCTTGTTCTTATTATGCTCTTATCTATTGAAATGAAAAGAATTATAATAATGGCATAAACATTAACATGGTTTCAGAGCCAACCTGAAGAAAGCACAATTTTCAAAAGGAAAAACGTAACTGCTGCAACACCTGCAAATTAGGGTTTTGAAAAAGTATCTCTTTTCTGCTCCCTAACCTCCTAGAAAGCTGCGCCCTCCCCCAATGATCAATTTGGCACCTAGAGTGCACCTTTTCAGTGGCTGGATCTCCCAGAAAGTGAAACCCTAGTTTCACAAAAGTACCAGAGGTACCAGAAAACTAGTACCAGATTTGACGGGGTAAAATTTGTAGATCAGATTTGACGGGGTAAAATTTGGAATTTCTCAGATCTAAGGACACTAGGCTATTCACCTCAGCCAAGCGCACCCCCTGGTAAGGTCAAATTTTCATTCTGAGCATTTTCAATTTTTGGTTATTTTTGTTGCCGAAAGTATAAGATGTCTGCAAGCACAAAGCTTGTTGAGAAACTAGAAGGCATAGACAACTTCCATGCCTGGAAGTATAGGATTAGTCTGATCCTTGCAGAGAGTGACTTATCAAGATTTATCAAAGAAGAAGTGGAGGAACCTAAATATTCCGTAGAGAAAGCGAAGCATCAGAAGGACTCAATCAGGGCTCAAAGAATCATTGCAGATTCAATCAAAGACCACCTACTCCCTATAATCCTCCCTATAAAGAGGGAACTAACTACTCCCTATAATCCTCAACAAAATGGTGTAGCTGAGAGGAAGAACATAATGATTATGGAAGCTGTAAAGACCATGATTCACGATCAAGATCTTTCTATGTGCTTATGGGAAGAAGTAGCTATGGTAGCTATTTATGTGCATAACAGACTATCCCATAGTGCACTTGGGTTCAAGACCCCAGAAGAAATGTTCACCGGAAAGAAGCCAAAGGTAAGCCATCTCAAAATATTTGGCTGTCCAGTGTTTATACATATACCAAAAGAGAAAAGAAGCAAGCTGGAACCCTCCAGAAAGAAGGGAATATTTGTGGGATACTGTGAGGTATCCAAGGCCTTCAGAATCTACATACCTGGTCACTGCCATATTGAGATCAGTAGGGACGTGACCTTTGATGAAGAAGCAACACTTAAGAAATCAAGAAGATGACAGCTTGAAGATATGCATGAAGAGGAACCTGAAAATCCCAGGACTACATAATTTGTGAGGGAAGTTCCTAGAGCTGCAGAACCTATAAGGGAAGTCATAGCTTCCCCTGATGAGGAGACTCTTGAAGATCATGATATAACAGAAGTTCAAGAACCTCCTCAAATGACCTTCTCCCATAAAAGAAATCCTTCTTGGGCAAGAGAGCTTATTCAAGATGGAGAGAGGTATGGTGTTCCAGAAGGAACCACAAGACAGGTGAAGAGACCAAAGACCTTCTCCATTTACACGGCTTTGATGTGCAATCTACTTGATGAAGAACCCACATGCTTTGAAGAGGCCATCCAGAAGAAGGAATGGGCAGATGCCATGACAGAGGAA